>PVIC010006937.1:0-52497 GCA_004025085.1 Thryonomys swinderianus
TCTCTCCTTAGAGGCCACCAGCCTGTGGCTGGAGAGAGGTCGTGAGGATCGGGAGCCCACGGGAGTGTGTGAGGCCGACTGTCCCGTCCTCGGCTCTACCTCCCGGCTGTCCCTGTGTCCCGCAGAGGATGGAGTCTTCCTGAATGAGGCTGGGATCTCTGACAGTGTTCAGTGAGCTAAAGGGGAAATTTGAAATGCAAGAGCTGCAGGCAGAGGGAGGAAAAGGAAAGACTTGACTCACGGGCAGGAGGATCGGTGAATGGGAGAGCCTCGTCCTTCGGTAAGCGGAGGAAACAGCGGGGTGGCGTGGAGCGGGGGACAGTGTGGTGCCCTGCCTGCCCGCTGGCATTGGAGGGAGGGGCGCTCCCGGGCCGAGACAGGCTGGACCCCTGCTGGGAGGCAGCGAGGACTTGTGACCTCGGTCTCCTCTGAGCCGAGAAGCTGCTAGGATGCGCCACAAAATAGATGCTCCCAAAACACCCAGAAGCTTCTATCTGGGCGGAGAGGACAAAACCTCACGTTGGTCTTGACTGGTCGTGAAGGGGCGACGGGATTGGTTTCCGTCTTGCAAATGTGGGCTCTGATGCCTGGCGTGGGGCAGGCGCAGGGTCCCAGCTCACGTGACCGGGCCGGCTCCGTGCAAGGCCTTCCCCACGTGGTCCGGTCAGGATCGCTGTGCCGGAGGCGGCTTGTCCCGGTCACCCAGCGGGGGCTGGGGGTGTGGGGGGCTGTGCGGCAGATCTGAGTCTCCATCCTGAGTCCCGCCCCAGCCCCCTGCTCCTCCTGCAGCACTGACTTCATTCGGGAGGACAAGGGTTCACATGGGGCGTGGCGGGAGTGTCTGGGGGCCGTGAGCAGACCCGGGGTCCTGAACTCGCTGCAGACGCGCTTTGGGGTATAGAAGCAATGAGCCTCCAGCTGCCCTACGTTTCCGGTTTACAGGGGATGGTGTGGGGTGATTCCTGAGATAGAGGTGGCAGCTGCATAGCGTTCCAGGGCCCCTTTCCTGCCCCTTCACCAACGTCCTCTGGGGCTGGAGATGTCTCTGGGAAAACGTGAACGGTGTTTAGACCCATCTGCTTCTTGTTCCACAGTGGCAGAGGCTGTTTCTCTGCAGGAAGATGCGGAAGTGTTGGGTTCTGCCCAAGGAAGCTCACTGCACCCACGGGACAGACACACAAGTTCTGTCCTCATCTGTCTTTGGCCCCCTGACTCTGTTCCCTCACCTCCCATTTCCCACACCTCCATTTCCGGTACCCAGTTCTGTCCTGCACATGCTCAGCTCAGCCATACTTGACTTGCCCTGTCTTTTACTCCCTGCATTTAATCCACTAGAAAATACTGGATTCGGAGTCGCCCTGAGTGGTGGTATGTGCTTGTAGTTCCAGCTGCTCAGGGGGCTGAGGCAGGGCATCACTTGAGCCGGGAGTTTGAGGGCAGCCTGGGGAACAGAGCGAGGCCCTCCCCACCTCCTACCTCATGGCTCTCTCTGCCCTCTGCTGGGCACAGATCACCACACAAGGCTCTCTCCTGCCTCAGGGCCTTTGTACCAGCTGCCTCCCCTTCCAGAGAGGCCCGAGGCTTCTTCCCTTTGAATCTGTCCCTCTTCTGTGACCACCACACGCCAGCCCCAAACTCCTCTTTCATCCCATCACCTTCTGAGTTCCTTACTTACACATTAACCCCAATTGTCCGCTTTTGGAGAGGTTACTCCAGGAGACAGAATTCTCAAAGAGGTATCTTTCCGACTCCTCCGTCTAAATTAGGCTCCATGGTCATGGTCTTTGGCAGGACTGAGTCCTTCACCATGTGCTTTTCCTTACTGAGATTTTACCTGTCTCTTTGTATCTCATGTCTGTTTCTTTCCTAGAAGGGGAGCTCCCTGAGGACAGGCACCGTGCCTGCTCCGCCTTCTTCACATCTCCTCCCCCAGGAGTGCCAGAAAAGGGAGAAACGCGGCATGTTCAGCCGAACGCGGGCGACATTTGTGGCTGGGCCCCCCAGGCAGGCCCTGGAGCAGAGGGCACTGTCTGTGTCTCTGTGCCAGGGCTCTGTTCACCTCCCAGATTCCTGTTAAATCTTGTGACATTTATGCCTCGATTTCTTCCCTTGGGAAATAGGAGCTCAGGGGCAGCCCAGAGGCTTGGAAGGTCAGACGTGCTCACGCGGAAATGCCTCCAGTGCAGCATGTTTCAAAATGTCCTTTCGGTCCTAGTTTGCAAGTGTCCTTGACCCATTTTTTCAGACAAGATGCTGAAGACCAGCGATCTGAGCACTTGGTTTGCCCAAGCACGTGGTGGCTGTGCTGGGCACAAGATGAGGTCCTTCCTCTCAGAGGAGGCCAGACTCCTCTTCCACCCTCCAGTGTGAAGGACTGTGCCGGGATCCGGAGTCATCTCTGAAGACCAAGGGGGCGGGGCATGGCCTCTGCTTCCAGAGGAAGAGCCCCGCGGCTCGCTGCTACAGTGAAGGCTGCCCTCCAGAGCCCAGGCCAAATTCAAACCTGGGGACTCAGTCCGCCCCTTCTGCAACCTGGCACCCCAAGGAGCTCCAGCAGCCGAGGTGGGGGCTGGGAAATGCTGGATTCATCTCCAAACGGACATAGAAACTCGGTACCCTCAGGGCCGCCCCTGCCCTCCCTACCCAGTCACTTAGTCACTTAGTCTCAGTTCAGCAAGTATGAACAGCATGCACCATGCGCCATGCAGCCCAAACCCTGCCTTGAGGGACCTGCCCTCCTCTTTCTTCTTCCCCACTTCTCTTTGCCCTTCTTCTCCTATCCCCCCCTTCCAGAGGATCAGTTATATGTGCTGCAACCACAGACACCCACAGTTAGGGGGTGCAGGGCAGACCAAACACATGGGGAGTCTGGTGAGAGGTGGTCTAGCTGTGCAGATCGCAGGCGGCCTTGAACTTTCTATCCTCCTCCCTCCTGTCTGAGCCTCCCACGTGCGGGGGTCCAGGTGTGAGCCAGGGCGCCTGGCTTGTCCTGATTATTATTATGACGGGCTCAGCTCTGTGGTTCTCACTGGGTGTCTCCCATTCACAGGGCCATCCGGGTACAAGAAAAGGGGACAGAGACTTATCACTGGATGGAAGTGTGGCAAGGTCCCTAGGAAGAGGTGTGTGTGTGTGTGTGTGTGTGTGTGTGATTCACATCTGCCCCTGTCGGGATGCCCTGACATACCGATCGAGCGTGAAGCTCTAACCCCAGAACCTGGGGATGCAGCTGTCTCCAAGTGCAGGGTCTTTAGATAGGTGACTAGGTCAAGTGGAATCATTCAGGTGGGCCCCAGTGTAATTTGGCTGGTGCCCTCCCAAGAAGAGGAGACGGCACAGCCGTACACGAGGGGCAGGGGGCGCCATCTACAAGCCCGGGAGAGGGGCTCAGGGAGTCAGCCCTGCTGCACCTTCGTCGAGGACTTCTGACAATTCCAGGTGAAGAAGGAGCAATTCCAGGTGGCTAAGCCGCTCGGCCTGGGATTTCCTAGCAGCAGGCTTCGCTGCCTAACACCTGGCCCTACAGGTAAAGCACACGCGTCTGTTCCCATCCCCCAAGATCTTCCTTTAAGGCTCAAAGCCTGGGGTCTTGCATCTCCTCAGATCTCTGGGTGCCTTGCCATCCAGCGGGAAAATCCTCAAGCCGAAGAACTAAGCCATGTGCCTCCTCATGCCGAGCGACAGGGGACAGGTGTAGGAGAGCGGCCAGACGCCGGCTAACTGGAGGCACAGAGCAGCCCCTGGGGACATGATCCAGACTGGTGCTCGGGCTGAGTCTGAGAATGAGTCTCCATGGCTCATGACCCCACCCTCTGGGCTCTTGGTTCTGCCATCTGAGTCACCTTTGGGTTTCTGTGGGCGACCAGTGGCTCAGCATGATGGCACACATCTGTAATCCCAGCACTATGGGAAGCTGAGGCAGTAGGAGGCTGAGGCTGGGGAGGCTTAGCAACTTAGTAAGATCCTGTCTCAAAAAAAAAATCAAAGAGCTGGGGATATAGCTCAGTGCAAGGGCTCTGATACTATCCTCAGTGCCACACACACACACATATACGCGTGAATGCACACATGCATGTGCACACACACACACACACACACACACAAAGTGCTGGCATTTATAGATGAGTTTTTCTCAGCTTTCTTCCCCTAGATAATTGAAGGTACAAAAGCTTTTCTTTCAGTCTGGTTCTTCCTTCCATTTCATTCAAAGCCCAAGTCTCCCCAAGGTCTTAATAAAGAGCTTTACAATCACATCCTTAGGTTTAACTATTTTTCTGATAGTGACTGTGGCTTTGATTTATGCCTGGGAGTCATTTCATATTTTAAGAATTTGTTGTCATGAAAAACAGTTTTCAGACCCAGGGAATTTTTGTCTCCTTCACATTTAATACTTTATTCTTTGGCTTCTTACTGACAGAATCAGGATTTGAACCCAGGACTATCTGTTGTCCAAGGTTATATCTTGGCGAGAGGCCCTGTGGCCTTGCTGTGCAGTGGAGCAAGCTGAGATTTCATTAGGTACTTTTTTTTTTTTTTTTTTTTTTTCTGAGACATGGTCTCGCTTTGTAGTTCAGGCTGGCCCTGAGCTCACTATGGTGCCCAGGCAAGCCGCCGTGAACTCAGCAGTCTTCCTGTCTCTGCCTCCCGAGTGCTGGGATGACAGGCGTGAGCCACCACGCCCGGCATTGTGGTATGTGGTGTTGACTGTTGGTGGGCGTGAGTCTCCACGCCCAGCATTATATGTGGTTACCGGGGATCAAACTCAGGACCTTGCGCTTCCGAGGCAGGCGCCGGAACCACTGAGCTAACTCTCCGGCCCCTTGAACTTGTTTTTATAAATAAAGTTTTATTGAAACACAGCCGTGTCCATTCACTTACATTTTGTCAGTGGTTGCTTCAGCACTGCAATGAAGAAATGGATCAGCCATGACAGTCTGTATGGCCCAGAAACTGAAAACATTTGCTTTCTGGGCTTAATAGAAAAGATTGCTGACCTTTGTTCTGGGCTCTACAGGCCTGTGAAGAGAGTGTGGAGGCTACCTAGAAAAATTCTGTGGGCCAGACAAGAAATAGTGCTCATAACTTCCTGTCACATACCATTGGCCACAGCTAGTCCTCAGCAAATTACGAGAAAGCTGGGAAATGTAGTCTTCCTGGGTACTCAGCAAGAAAAGGGAGCAGGTCTGGGGATATACATAGACTATTTTCTACACCTTTCTGAAGTGTGCTTCTCCTCTTCCAGATCCTTCTCTCTGCCATTCTTCCTGCATCGACGTCCTTAGGACATGGAGAGTTCTTCGAAAGCAGAGACTATGCCTGTCTTGCTGATTTCTTGCTGTCGATATACCGCACAGAACAGGTATTCCAAAAATGGCACTGAAGAAGGGAAGGCACCGGACTTTCCCAATGGCACTGGAGCACTTTATAAATCTCTCTGACCTGGAAGTTATCCACTGTATTATATTTAGCTTGTGCCTGTTTTCCCACTAATCCTCAGACTCTTCTCTCCCTGGTCCACTCGTTTCTTTTGAACATCTCCTACAGGTCAACACTGGGCTTTATACTGGAGAACTCAGCATCTTAGGAAGACCCTTTCCCAAAATAAAACATAAAAGGGTTGGGGACATAGCTCAGATGAAGATCCTGGGTTTAATCCTCAGAGTTATAAAAGAAAGAAAGAAACAAAGAAGGAAAGAAAGAGGAATAGAATCCAGTGGTGGGTGAGCTTCCCTGAGGATGTGACTTTTGCACTGTGATCTGAAAAATCAGCAGGCATTAACCAGGTAGAGGGAGGATGGGCAGGTAGTGAATAAGCCAGTGCAAAGGTCCTGAGGCAGGAGGGAGCATAATAGTGCTAATAACATAACGGTATTATTATTGTTGGTGGTGGTAATACAGCTCAGACCACTTGAGTTCTTCTGAGGTGCCCAGAGCACAGTGAGCACTTAACTTGAATGGCATGAGTCATTTGTTTGAATGCCCCCAGGGCAGAGATATAACTAGGGCAACCCTAGCTGTGCCCTGCCCAGATTTCTGCCACCCAGTTTTGAGGCCTCTGAGGATGGTTTTTGTTTTGGTGGCAGCCTGTTGCATTGTTCTGTAAGATGCAGGCTGTATGGACTAGGGACTAGTTCATACTTCCTCCTGAGTCCCTTCACCACTGGCAGGGGGCTCCCTCGGCCCTGGACAGGCAGTACAGCCTGGCGATGCCACCCAGGGCCTACCGGGGGAGCCCATCCACTGGCTTTCCTCCTGCCCTGTCTCACTGCCCACATGGGCTGCTGAACAACTACCTCAGTCTCTACCTATGGAAGAACCAAAGTTAAGACACTCTTAAGTATCCCATGGGGAAACTGAGGCACAAAGCAGTTACCACAGAGTGAGGAAATGAAGAACTGAAAGAAGTTCCTCAAAACTAAAGCATTAAAAGTGTGTGCGTGTGGTATGATGGGGATGGGGGTAGACGGGTCAAGAGGAGGCCCAGGAGGTGGGCATGAAGGCCAGGGCCAGGGCTGGGTCACTGAGCTAGGGCCACAGGAAGCCTTTGAAAAGCTCTAAGCAGCCAGGTTGATATCTGATGCTCTGGGGAGAGGTGAGCCTGTGACTGAGATGAGCTGGGACCGCGGAAGTCTGAGCGGGGGGAGGGGAGACCTGGCTAGCGAGCTCTGGTGGTCATTCTAGGGGACTCGCCAGGGCAGGCACTGACCTCAGTACGGTTAGTGAGTTTCGGGGCCAAAGGCCTGGCTCTGGGTGCCCCACAGACACGGCTTGCCCAGTGATGCCAGTTTCTTATGAGGAGCAAAAACAGAAAAAGGCTTGAGGTCTGCCTAGCTGGGGGGTTAACCCTACCAAGTCCAGCTCTGGTTGGACCCGGGCCCAACACTGGGCTGTGAGGTCTGGAGGCCGCCGGCCCTCGGCGGGGCAACCCGGCTCCCAGAGTGGGACGGCAGCTCTTGCTTCCTGGCAGCCCCCGGGCCTCGGTTCTCACCGTGGATACCTCCTCCTGCGCGGGGAGTGGCCCCTTCGTGGGCTGGGCTGCTTTTCCTGCAGTCCGGGTGCTGGAGGCGGGGGCAGTGACTGGAGACCCTGGGCAGTGCCTTCTCGGGCCTGCAGCCGGATGTTGGTAAGAGCTAGTGACCAGATGCCCTTGTGACTTCTGAAAATTACTTCAGTTGCTCTTGAAGGGGGAGGACACAGGCTGGGTAAACTGAGGGCCGGTGAACCTTGTATCACAGGCTTTCCCTGAGTGATGACAGCCCCACACGCAGGCCGAGCAGGGACCTGACCCCAGTCTGCAGGTCCTAAGGGGATGGATACAAAAGGAAGGGAGAGCAGCCGGGCTTCCCTCGGCTCGTCCTCACTCCTGAGCCAGCCTCTCCGCCCTTCTTACAACTCTGGGGCGCCTGTGGCCAGGGTCTCTCCAGGCACTAGACGGCCGTTCAGCACCCACGTTCTTTGCCCCTCCTCCACTCTTTGGCCAGAGACCCCTCCCCCCGCGGCCTGGCACCCCAAGCCCAGCCAGGCCGGCAGCAGCTGCAGTGGGCAGCCCAGCTGGGCCTCCTGACCACGCAGGCCCCAGGCGAGCACATGGCTGGCCGAGTGCTGCTGTTTCCGCCCGGTGGCCCCTGACGTCTGCCCTCTGGCGCAGATGGTCGAGTAAGCTAGCGAAAGCCAACCGGTTAGGGCGGGTCTGCCGGCCCCGCCTCCTCCTGCCTCGCAGTCCAGGTGCTCAGCCGGGTGGGCACCGTGGGCAGTGTGGTGAGATGTGGGTGACCCAGCACCACATGGGTGGGGAGTGGTCCCTGGCTCGGCCCAGCAGAGGAGGCGCCGCCAGTGGGAGGGTCAGGAGAGCGGGGGCGGAGCACCCTCAGCTGCCCGGGAGCCCCAATGGCTCAGTGAGCCCCGCGTGGGCAGCTTCTGGGGGTGGCAGAACCTTCGTTGGGGTCCCCGGAGAGGAGGGACGGCGAGCCTTTTGCTGGGTTACATGTGCCTGGGTTACAACTGCCAACTTCTGGGGTGGAGGCGGCGTTTCCAGCCCCCAGGGTTTAGCGTTCTTCGTGTGAATTTTGCCTGCACTCCTGAGAAACAGCCTCCGCACAGCCCCGAGACGGCTGGCCTGTCCCGGGCCCTCCTGTCCTCCTGGGACACTGCACGGTGACAAAGGAGCGCGGGTCCTCGTGAGCCTCGCCGTGCCGGAAGCCAGTCACGGGCTGTGCCTCCCTGAGCCTCAGCTTCCCCACCTAGAACACCTCAGGGTTGTTGTGAGGGCTAAAGGTCAAGGACACACACGGCTGGCAATAGAAATGTTGCTGAGAGGGAAAGTCCCCCGCCTCCCTGAGCCCTCCGTCGGGGAGGAGAGGGGAGGGCGACGTGGGCGTGAGCAGTGTGCCAGGCGACTTCTGCAGCCTGGGAGCCGCGAGTGCCCTGTGTGGCTCTCACCGGTCACCTCTCCCTCCGGGCCTCAGGGTGCCCGCTCCGGCCCTGGCACGGTGGCCTCCAGCCCTGGGGCGGTTCGGCGACAAGTGAGGCCCCACCCTAACTCAGCACCGCCGGATCTCGTGTCTGCTGGGAGAGAAGAGCCCGGTGGGGCCCAGGGGTGCGGGGAGAGGAGGGGCTCTGGGGCCGCGCCTGTGCCAGCACGCACTCCGTGAGGGTGCAGACACGCTCGCCCCGGTGACGGCCAGGCCGGGGCTGCCCCTCTGGGTCCCGGGGCTGTCACCCTGCAGGGTCCTCTGTCTCTCCAGCTTCCACTTCCCAGGTGGGGAGCCCAGGCCGGGGGGCAGGACGGAGGTCAGAGGCCGGGAGCCCCCTTCCTGCTCCCCACCCTCCCGCCGCCCATAGGCATCAGTGCACGGCCACCCAGATGCTGTCGGCCCCAGGAGTGCGCCCCACGGCCATGGAAGGAAGGGGGAGGGCACTGCCTGGAGCCCCGTCTTTCTCTGTCAGAAGGGCTGGAAAGCCACAGCGGGTGCTGGGAAGAGCATAGCCCGTCCCTGCCCGGGGCCGGTCCTGCGCTGCTCTGGGGCTCAGTGCTCTGTGACTGGCAGGTAGGCAAAGGAAGGAATGAGAGAAACCACAGGGAACCCTGCCCTCCTCACCCCAATCTGACACCATACCGCTCCTCCCCCCAGGCACCACCCTCAGCAGCTCCCGTGCTTGGGTGCGGGCCTCCCAAGCCTCCTGCCTCTTGTTCCTGTGCGCTCCTGTCCAGAGTGTCCAGGAATGCTGCCCTTTTCTTCTCTGCCTCAGGACCTTTGAACGTCCTGTTCCCTCCAGCTGACAGTTTCTTGGCTTTACTGCCAACTCCGACTGCTGCAGGCTGCCACAGAGAGGGGCTCACTTAGCCTTGTGCCCCAAGGCTTCCTCTGTGGTCTCACTCAAGAGTTCAGGTCCTTTCTCCCCAGTGGCTTCTACGACGCGGTTATATGTGTTTGTCTCATTTCCGCGAGAACGTTCACTCCATGTGGTGGTGGTGATGGGGGAACCTTCCGTCCCGTCAGCCTTGAGGACCCTGTGCTGGAGGGCCCCAGCCCTGAGACACAGGGGCACTGTGTGGGCGGCTTCCTGAGAGCCCCAGGACTCCCAGGGACCATGGGTCACACCAACAGAAGGGGCAGCCAGTCGGGGCTCCTCAGGCAGGGCTCTGTGTAATTGCTGCGGGCACCATGGGGGCCTCCCTTCCCTGCAGTTGCCTGCAGGACCCCCAGGTTTGGTGAAGGCCTCAGAGTTGGTGCTCAGGATCACCCAGGGCGGGGCTGAGCGGAGCTTCCCATGCGCAGGCATTTAGGCCAGAGCTCCAAGTTCTGTAACGGGGCTGCAGAGCAGGGGAAGCAGGGGCAGAGGGAAGGATCCATCTTCCCTGGGGGCTCCCGAGAGCCACGGGCCCCTGGTGGGAGCTGTGGGCATTGCTGGAGGCTGCTGTCCAATCAAAGGCCCTTCTCCCACTGTGTCCTCCGCTGTGGCCACGGAGAGTTGCCTGGGAAGACACAAGAGGTGATACGACCTGGGTGTGGTATGTTCTCCCTCCCTCCCCCCTCCCCCCTCCCTCCCTCCCTTCCTTCCTTCCTTTATGGCAGCACTGGGGATTGAACCGTGGGCCTTGCACATGCTACAGAAACGCCCTATCTACCACTGAGCCCCGGTCCCGGCCCCTTTTGTCATTTAGACCCCACCTTCCAGATGGTGTAGCACCGAGGGACTCTGGTGTGGCGCCAGGAGCTGACTGGGGCCCTCACGTCTGGACAGGAAGTGACTTCGGGGAGGAAGAGCTCTGTCCCTCAGAGAGCTAAGTGTGGTTTTCTTTGGAGTATTCTCGACGCAGGAATATCACAGTGCACCGTGGAGGCCACGTCCGGGGCAGGCAGGGCGGCGTGGAGCATCCGTTCCCCCTGCCAGACTGCCGGGCTGCAGGGGCCTGTTCTCTGCTTCTGTGTGCAGATGCGCAGGCCTCAGGCATATCTCAGCTTGATTTGCTCTTCTCAAGCTTGAAGTCATCAAGCTGGAGCAAAGAGGAGGAGGAGAATGAAGAAGTAGAAGAGGAAGGAGGATGAGAAACAGCAAGGTAGGCCCCTCGCATGTGAGGTCTGCCCTGCCTCTTGTCCCGGGCCTTGGCAAGAAACAAATGCAGAATGGACTTGGCCTCAGTGAAGACCTGCAACCCGGGTCAATTTCCGTAGCCCTAAGAACAGCAGGGCCTCCCGGGTCCACAGCACAGTGGACAAGAGTTCTGTCTGGGGATCTGGGGGAACCAGATGACTTCCTGGCCCTGCAGAGCCGCTACGGTTTGGGTTTCAGTCTTTTGCTTTCAGCTGTGGCTGTCCGCTCCTGATTCCTCTGGAACTGCGGCTCCTAATGAGAACAGATCGAAGCGTCTTCGCGTCAGTTTGTTCTCTGGCTTGATGGAATCGCTGCTTCAAGACTTAATCTGCTGCAGCTGCCAGTACGCCGCGCTCAGCCCCAGGGCTCAGCCAGTGTATGTCAGGGGCACAGAAGGGTCTTGGGGCCTCTCTGCACCTGTCACCCCGGTCTTCCCTTCCTTTGCAGTGTCTCTCCCCACCTGCTTTCTCTTCTTTCCATTAGCAACCCCAGGCTGTCTAGGGCTGCCGGTCTCTGCCGGTGGGAGTGTGAATTGGTTTGGTACTATTTCTTCAGAGGGTAATTAGTCACATGCTATTAGAAGCTTTAAAAAAGCATGTAGGCTTTGACCTGGAAAGTCCCCTTCTAGGCATTTGTCCTGTAGAAATAATTGGACGGGGATCCACAACTATGTGCTTTTCAGGAGTGACAACTGGGAAATGTGGTGTTTATCAACAGAGGATTATTAAAAACAGGCTCGCGATAGACCAACTGGGAAATAATTAGGGGAATCTGAATATGGACTGAATGTTAGAGGTGCCTAAGAAATTATTATTATTATTATTATTATTTTTTGAGACAGGGTCTCACTTTGTAGTTCAGGCTGGCTCTGAGCTCACTATGTAGCCCAGGCAAGCCTCGAACTCAGCAATCTGCCTGTCTCTGTCTCCCAAGTACTGGGATTACAGGTGTGAGCCACCACGCCTGGCCTAAGAAATTTTATGAGCAGTGATAATAGCCATGTGATTGGTACAGAAATACATGACAAGAGTGTCACAGTTAGGTTTAAACTACTGTGATAGTGGCAGAAGCAAAGAACAGAGCGAAAGGGAGGATGTAAAATCCTAGATCTACCTGATGGGTTGATGAAAGTTCATTGTGTTGTCCTCTTTGTATCTTTCCATTTTCTTCATGATTGAAAGGAAATAGAATGTCCATTTCAAAGGACATTTTTGACTTGAACTAATGTCCACAAGGTACTGTGACGTGAAAAGGGTAAGTTCCAAGGAGCATAAGTGGCTAGGTCATAATTTTTTTGGGGGGGGTTTTAAAATATATACACATTTTTCTCTAAAGAAGAAACAGACTGGAAAGGGCCTATCTCCAAGTTTTATTGGAGGCCAGTTAGGATTTGAATACTTTTCATTTATTCATTTGCTTAATTTTTAATTTTTTTTTTGAGACAAAGTCTTGCTCAGGCTGGGGTTGAACTCACTATGTAGCCCAGATTGGTCTGTAACTCACAGCAATGCTCCTATCTCTGACTTCCAAGGGCTGGGATGACAGGTGCGTCTTACCACGCCTGGCTAATTTTCATTTAGTATGGATCCATTTCCATTTTCTCTCAGCAGATTGGAATCACCTACTATGCTGTGTTGGTCAGCTTTCTGCCACTGTGACAAAATACCCGAGAACAATAGCTTAAAAGAGGAAAGGTTTATTGGATCTGATGGTTTTGGAAGTTTTGGTCCATGGCTCTGTGGATGTTAAGCTTGAGGTAAAGTGGAGATATCACAGCAGAAGGGTGTGTGGAGGAAAGCTGCTCACCACCTGGCAGCTGAAAGCAGAGAGAGAGGAAAAGAAAGAAAGGGCACTCTAGGATCTGCTTCTTTCAAAAAGGCCTCACCTCCCAATAAACCCAATGCGCTATGCCTTTACCCACTAATTACTCTATTGATGAAGTCAGAGTCCTGTGAGCCAATCACTTCCCCAAAGCCTCTCAGTAAACAACTAAGCCTTCAATACAGCTAGCCCCTTGGTGGACATTTTAGATCTCAATCACGATATATGCATTGAGAATTTACTATATATCAGACCTTATAAAAGGTTTTTACATACCTTAATCCGCACACACAAAAAATTAGTAAAGGTCGAGCACACCCTGGACCACTTCGTGACTTAGCAAAACTCTGTTTCAAAGTAAAAAGCTGAAGAAGGACTGAACATTTAGCTCAGTGTGAACACCTTGAATTTAAGCCCTAGTACCACTACATCAAGCAGTCAGCCAATCGCCAACATTCTCCATTGATACATAAAGGAGCTGAGGATCAGAGAGGGTAACCGCCTGGCCTAAGAACACACAGCTATAATTCTAATTCTGCTCTTCCACTCTTTCCACTAACACTGGCTGCTTCTCGAGGACCCGGGAGAAGAATCAAATGGCATCTCTGCCCGCCAGAAATCGAGTCTTCACTCTCTCAGTCTCCCGCTGCATCTGCATCCGCCCCAGGTACCCTCCTTGGGCTCAGTTACATAATGGCCTTGGTAAAAACATGCTTTCCCTTCCTGTCACTGGGGAAACTCGGAAACTGCTGTTCAATATTTTCTCCTAATGAGCCTCCTAGTTTTCTTGCCTTTTTAGGATGGAAACAAGCTCTCTGCTACCGTCCTCTCCCTATTTGTCAGTTCTGTTTACTGGCAGAGCGGAAGTGTACAGAGCAGAACTGGTGTTGTGTTCATAAATATCATAGAATCCACAGAGGGCCGACGAGCCTGAGTTCTTAATCCTGCCTCCTTCGCTGACAATTTGTAACCTGAACAAGTCACTCTCACCCTCTGTTTTTGGTGTCTCCAAAGTAAATAAAGGATAAAGCATTTAAAAAAAAAATCAATCGGTGTTCAGGAGGGAGAGAGGGAGAATATGAGAGAGAGAGAGAGAGAGAGTGTGTGTGTGTGTGTGTGTGTGTGTGTGTGTGTGTGTGTGTGTTGGGGGAGTAACACTAAGTTGAGCTGAAAACATAAGGTTTCCCATGCTTTTGCTAACGCTGGAAAAGGCTGCGGCCTGGTCCCCCAAGTCTCCTTCCGGTCCCAGCTAGAGCACTGGGACCATCTCTCCTGCACTTCCTCCCCAGCCTCCCGTTCTCCCGGGTGATCATTTTAGAGCAGAAGCCTAGGTGAGACACTTCAGTTAAAAATGTTTCAGAGGCTCCTCCCACTTCCTTCTGGGAAAAGTTCAGTTCCTCTGCTCTTGGGAAAAAAATACACCATGTTCTCGCTTGATCCTCGGCCCCAGCCTCTCTCTCACCTGCCGGCTTCCCCTTTGCTCCAAACCGTACACTAGATGCAGAGCACCTGGAAGGTCCCTGCCACGTCCCTGGACTTGGAGTCCCCTCAGGGCAAAGCTCAGTTGTCCCTGATCCCCAAATGCAGCAGGTCCTGCACAAGGATGCGAGCAGCAGTGTGAAGTCCAGGCCGGAAGACTGGGCCTCCCCCGCCCTGTCGAAGACGGGAGGGAACCTCTGCCACACGTGGTGTCGTGTCACGACACACTGGCACCTGCAGGTCCGGCCTGGAGTCCCTGTCACACTGTGGGCACTGAGGAAAGCAGGCAGAGAAGTGTCACCTCTGAGGGCCCAAAGGAACCAGCCCGCCCCCAGGCCCTACCCGGGGACTTTGCAGATCTCCAGGGTCACTCTCGGGGAGAGGTCTTCCCTGACCTCCTCCTGAGCAGCAAATATCCTGAGCTTTCTCCTGCCCTAGGGCCACCTGACATCACTAACCTGTCCCTTCAACACCTCTGTCACCCCCTAGAACAGTGTGATGGCAAAACTACAGTATGAATTACTGTGTTTTTCAGACAAAAAAATGTTAATGTATGAGTTGTTTTTTCTCCACTGAAACGTCAGGATTCAGGTTTAATCGCCATGCTGGCACTTTGTGATACATAAGTGGGTTCTGGATCACCTTGGGCACTCATCTCTGAAAGGTTCGCCACCATTGCCCTAGAATATGACCCAAGAAAGGGATTCTTGTGTCACTGAGAAATCCCAGTACCTACGACAGGGACTGGCACTTAGGAAGTACCCAGCAATGCTCGCTTCTTCCTTTCATTTATTTGCAAACACATTCATTCAAGAATAAAATCCGGTCAGGTGGGGGTGCATGCCTGTAATCGCAGCTACTAGGGAGGCTGAGGCAGGAGGATTTCAAGATTGAGGTGAGCCTGGGGAATTTCGGGAGTCCCTGCCTCAAAATAAACAACTAGGAAGGGCTACAGGTGTAGCTCAGCACTCCCTGAGTTGACTCCCCAAGTTCAACACCCACTAAAGCGAAACAGTACATAAATTGATAAATAAATAAAGCAAGCAAGCCTATAAATTCAAGAAAGTAGATGATTAAAAAAGAAAAGGAACACAATCTGCAGACAGGGGATGCACTTTCTAATGGTCTTCTCTGTAAGCGTGGTAGCTCTAGGCAAATGGAGTCATGAATAACCTGTTAGACTCCCAACAGGTGGTGCTGTAAGGAAAGATAAAACAGGATATCCATCCACCACTGGCTTCATGTTGTCTGGGAATAAAATCCATATGCCTCCCACTGTGGCCCAGCAGGCCCCACCTCCGTTTCCCAGCATACACCAGGTTTAGCTTCCTCCACTCTGGACGCTGTGCCTCAGGGCCTTTGCACTTTCCACCCCTGCTGGCTGTGGCTCTTCCTCCTGACAAGAGTCAGGACCGTCACCTGGCTGTCAGTTGTGACTTCTGCTCAGAGTCCCTCCCGACCACATAACCCAGGTCCCCAATAAACCACTCCCGGGCCACAGCTTCATCCTTGTCTCGGTCACTTTTTTGTTATTGGAACAAAATACCTGGCACCCACAATTTAAAGGAGGAGGGATTTATTTCAGCTCCTTACTTTTAGAGGATTAATTCCACAGCCAGCCAGCTAGCTCCTGCTGGAAAGGTCTGGGTGAGGAACACTGCTCTCTTCTTGGTCCTGCCAGAGGGAGCCGTGCCCTTGTTGGACATGCCCATGCCCCGCCTCTTCCGGCCAGACTCTCGCCTCCTAATAGCGCCCTCCGGACCAGATGAACTCACCTCTCACCGAGAGGTGACTCTACCCCAGAGTATCAGAACCCCTTGAGGGCTGGAGATTTAGCTCAGTGGTTCCGGCACCTGCCTTGCAAGCTCAAGGTCCTGAGTTAGATCCCGGTAACCACATACAATGCTGGGCGTGGAGACTCACGCCCACCAGCCATCAATACCACATACCACAGTGCTGGGCATGGTGGCTCACGCCTGTAATCCCAGCACTTGGGAGGCAGAGACAGGAGGATTGTTGAGTTCGCGGCTCGGGAGGCAGAGGCAGGAGGATTGCTGAGTTCCAGGCTTGCCTGGGCTCCATAGTGAGCTCAGGGCCAGCCTGAACTACAAAGCGAGACCCTGTCTCAAAAATAAATAAAAAAGATCAGCTTGATCCACTTGCTTCCAAAAGCCTCACCGCTGACTACAGAAGAGCTTAGCAGGAGGAGATTCCAGCTCCGAACTGGAACAATTCTATTACTTACTTGCAGGAACAGTTTACCTCAGCGGGCCCCAAAGCGAAGCCCCCTGTCCCATCCTGCTTTGTGGAGCCGCTTCCTGCTTCCTGCCTAACAGGTTCGTCTCACTCCTCTCAGGCAGAGGCCTCCTCACCAGGGGACGGGTGTCTCCCACAGCGGCTCTGCCAGCTGTCAGCACCCTGCCCATAGGGGGAGCAGCTCCCTACCCAGTGCCAGTCTGACTGGTCGCGAGACTCCTCTCCGTGTGGACCCCTGACAGAGCCCTCTGTACGGCCACCTGTGTCCTCTTTGCAGACAGCCCTGTCCCCCTGTTGCTGTGGCAGGCCTCTCCTGAGCCCTGCGCGCTCCCCCCAGAGGAGAGCACGGACGGACACTGCCAGACACAGCTCCTGAAGCTCAGCCCGCATCCAGCTGGGCAGGGCAGTGCCCTCCATCACAGGGGGCTCTGCAGCCTCCTTTCCTTGGTTTCGGGGGGAGAAGAGGGAACATGGAATGGGCACTAACCTGCCACTGTGGCCATTCCAATCTTCTGATAAAGACAGAAGGGTGTGTGTGTGTGTGTCCCAGCAGCCACAGGGAAGGGGCTGGCAGGCCTGAACTTTGGTGACCTCCAGGAAGGGGTTTCCTTGGCACTGTCTGTGTCCACACTTGTGGCCCCTGATACCAATTCTGTACCCCACAGACCCTTGTTTGTTTATGGAGGGGCTTCGATGTGTCGCAGGAACCCAACAGTAGGTGCTGCTGGTGTCCGGCGACTTTCTGAAGGAGACTGTTGGAAGAGACGGCACAGGAGGGCGACATTCTGTGCCCGGATGTCCTGCACAGTCGTTATGTCACTTCTGTGTGACCGTCACACGCTCCTGCCAAGCAGAAGGGTCGTGTCTGGGCCCCACCACCCCCAGTTGAGTGTCTCCTCCCAGCTCCTCAGCTGTAAGAGCGGGGTGTTAACGGACTCTGCTTAGGGACAAAGTCAGCTGATGTGTGTCACGTGCTTGGCTCACGCAGATGTGGACAGTCACACAGCAGAGCCAGAGCTCTGCTCATTGTTCCCAACAGCACCGGGACACATGGGGTCCAGCCACTCCAGAGCTGCTGCCCTTGGCACAATGCCCCTCCCATAGGCAGAGCCCTGGGACTGGCAGGAGTGTGACAGGGCACCTTGGCACCCTGAGCTGGGGGGCACACCCTGGGGGAAGGTGACAGTTCCAGAAGGCCCTGGGTGCAGAGCACAGCTCGCAGCACTGAGGTCCACAGCAGGGAGCAGCGTCTGGGTCCGTCATCAGGAACATGAAAGCGGGTTTTAGGACAGGACGCGCAGGAGGCGTCTCAGGCAGCGTGAATACTGCTGCCCGGCCCGCTAAGAGATGGCCAGAGCGGAAGCCACTGCGCGGCACGGAGGCTGGCAGGAGACACGGTGTGGTCAGGGACAGTGGCCACCTGGGGGCACCTGGAGAGCAGGAGCGGGTCGGAGAGGGACAGCTCTGCCGTTGGCAGCCACGGGGTGGGTCGGCCTTCCCGGTTAAGGTCACGCAGGGCAGGGCACGGTCCCACCCCAGCAACGCCACCGCCCTCCCCGACAGGCCCATGTGCAGCTGCAGCCAGAGAGCGACGTGGAATCGGGGCTGCCTGGGCCCCGAGCAGAAGAAGCTGCTCCGCTTTTATTTAAAGCCGTTATGACACACGGAAGCGCAGAGGCAGTTCCATCTTCTCTCGCCTTCCGGGAAGGAGATGGAGCCCCTGCCACGCTCCTGAGCACGGCGCCATCCTGCGGAACCAGCTGGGCTGTCACACCAGGCCCTGGAACAGCTCCACTTTCTCCCGGTACAGGTGGAGGAACTGCGCGGCCAGGCGGCGGAAGGGGGCCGCGTAGTTCTCCGTCTCCTTCTGCGGACATAGGCAGAGGCGCCGAGTTACTTCTCTAACCCACAGAGCCCTGTGGCACCCCCTCTGCTCACCCAGCGCCGCCCCATTTGGCCTCATTTTCTTTGGTACCATCGGGGGTGCTACTACCATGCTGCCAGCTTTGCAAGGAACAGAGTTAAGGGAACTTGCAGACAGCCAGAGCCGGGGTCAGTGCTGGAGCCGGGCTTTGACCGAGGTCTGCTTCTGCAGAGCCCGTCCTCTCAGCCATGCTGGGCGGGGCAGGGGCGGTGCGCCAGGCCACGCAAACAGCAGACAGAGCCCTGTCCTGTGCCGGAAGGAAGGGCCTTGAAGGAAGAGCAGGGATGAAGGGACCAGAGGAGGCCGAGAGTGTGGGCCCCGCATCTCCCTCCAGTCCGGGCTTCAGTCAGCCAAGGCCCAGGAACCCTGGGAAGAGTCGGGGTGACGCTCGGCTGGCCATTCTGATGGCTCGGCCAGCGGGGCTCCCGCACTGCCTCCAGTGCCAACCGGCCCAAGGACCAGTGGGCATCAGTCATGGCTCTGGGCAGCCTTCAGGGGCTCTGCTGGGAGCTCCAGGAGGGCCACAGGTTCCCAGCACCCACAGAGCATCAGTCACGCACCCCAGCAAGGGCAGGGTGCGCCCAAAGGCCCCCGATAACCACGCTGCACAGCTCACTGCTGCCTGTCCCTCCCCTGTGGCCTGTTAGACATGCAACTTCCAATCAAGCCGGAGCTCTCATGGGAACCCAGGGCCGGCCCAGTACTGTCACTGCTGGAACAAGGTGATTTTTCCTTTGCGATTCTGGGAACTGAACCTAGGGGCACTCTATCACCGAGAAAGATCTCTATCCCTTTATTTTTTGAGACAAGGTCTTGCTAAATTCCCTAGGTTGGCCTCTACCTTGCAATCTTCCTGCCTCAGCCTCCAGAGTAGCTGGGATTACAGGTGTGTGCCACTATGCTTGGCAAAAACGAGTCTTTTTATGACTAAAGGATTCAAAGGACATTTCTCTTGTGTGACAGGGATCAGAAAGTTAAAGAACTTGCCCTAGAGCAGTGGTGTTGATCCTTTTAGAGCTTTCAATGATGCAAACAGTGTGCCACAGGTTCGCCACCACTGCCCTGGGTGAGGCGAAGGGGTGAGAAACGACAGGCCTCCCCGTGGGCACACAGCACAGTGCGCCTCGACTTTGCCATCACTGTTTTTCTGCTCTGTGCGCACATCCGTGTTTTTATTTTTTAAGAAACAAGCTGGCAAAAGAGAGAATGCACTCGGTCGCAGACAGCAGCCAAAACTGAGAATGTACCAGATCTCAGGCAGCTGGCAAAAGCACAGCCTTGATAAGGAGCAGTGAAGTGTCCCTAACAGAATGGGCGAAGCGCAACATGAAGAATGTCACCCAAGCCGTCACGCACGGTGACTGCATTTTCTAGATGAGCAGACTGGGGCCCGGGGTGGAGCGGCCCAGCTGGTTGGTGCCGAGCCCAGCCTGGTCTAGATCCTCGCTTTGAGCAGGAGCCTTTCCACCAGGCAGCCGGTGGTGTACAGCGGGGACTGGGCTATGGAGAAAGCCACCTGGATGGCAGCAAGGGTCACCCAGGCGAGCAAACAGGTGACAGTGCTAGGAGTGTGCTGGGGTGGGGGCCGGTGTGTCGCCAAGGCAAACACCTGCGCTGAGCTCACAGCTGCCATGGCCCTGAAAGCTGCGCTTCCAGATGGACACGACGGAGAGGGTGACGCCTCTGGGTGTGCGGAACACTTCCTGCCAGGCGGTGTGGGCGTCAGCCCACCCTTCCCTGGCAGAGTCGAGCCCTGAATGCAAGGTGAATGTGCCCTGTGTGACTTGTGCATGAGGATTTGGAAATGAATCTGAAAACTCTCCGAAGCACAATCTTGGGAGAACCCAGCATAGCAAGCAAGGAAGCCAGTCGGCCAGCCTCCCTAGACACCATGGAGTGCTCCCGAAACAGATGGAAATGGAACCATTTCCCAAATGTCAGGGACAGGAACCCTTTTGTCAAACGACTGATTGTAATCTTGCTTACACAGTTTGGACACTGACAGAGTAGGTCTGCTTAAAGTGCAGGATCCTAGGAGTAGACTCAGTCTCATTTGCAGTGTGGCCTAGAGCCGTCCCCCAGAGTGTCAGGGGCGCTGTGAGAGGTCAGGGCGAGGACACCTTCACTGGGCATCCAGCTGGACAGGCCTGGGGCCAGGCCTTGGATCTATTCCGCCTTAGCTGGGCAACTGGGGAAAACTACACAACCTTTCTGATCTGTTTCTCAAGTGTACAGTGGGGTAGGAGCAGCTGTCTCTTTGTTCTGCCCAGCACACAGTAGGCCCAGCACACAGTAGGCCCTCAACACACTATCGCCTCCTCACTACTGCAAGAGCGCCCACCCCAATAGATCGCCCTTGAACTTGTTTACATTTATTCTTGTCTTCCAGCGATGAGCAATGAGTTTTTTGTTGTCCTTGCTTATGGATTATAATTTTTAACTTCTGGCCATAGAAACCCTTTAATTTTTACTTTCAAATGTCCAGGGGCATTAGAAAGTCAGGGAGCCCCGACTACAGTTCGTGCTTCTGGGTCAGCCAGAGGATTGCGGCTGCACTAGGGAGAGGAGACAGGCTTGGCGTCAAGACTTGGCCGCCTCTCAAACAGCATTTGGTTATATTTCCTTTTTAATTACAGCTTTCTTACCCGAGCTGCCAGTGGAGCTTCTGTTAGCATCAACTCAGGGGGGACTAGTTAACTTGCACAGTTAATACCGAGTGCTTTGCTGCAGCCTCTTCAAGCATAATTTATACCTGGCTGCTGCAACACCTGAATGGAGCTGAAACACATGGCCTGTGACCTTTGGTGACTAATGTGTTGGGGCCGAGTTTAATCTTTGCATTCTGGGAAATACGGGTCGACATCATCCATGTGAACGGGGAAAGAGGGCCCGGGATGCTCTTCCTGCTGTGGATGACGCTGCCGTGGCTGTGCTCAGAGGTGGCTTTGTGGAGGTGAGGAGCCCCTCCCTGCACGGCACGGCCCAGCCCAGGCTAATTTCAACTTCATTAATTTAACATTTGTGATAATTGGACCAGAGGCAAGGGTGACATTCATCTGTGTACAAGCTGCGGATTCAAGGATTCGCTAAGTAATAACAGTAAAACAAGATACTAAGGGAATATTTATACTTTAAAAAGCTAACATTTGCCGAGTGTTTACTCTTGTGTTAGATGTTTTGCTGTTTCCTTCCACCGTCTTCCTTCACTCTCACACCTAATACTCAGCGAGGGACATAGTTTACCGTTTCCATACCCAGGTGGGAGCCCGCAGTTTAAATGACAGGCCAGGCTGGCACGGCTGGCCCACCTGCTCACGCTGAGGTCAAGGTACCTACGCCATCTGCACTAAGCAAGCCACGCCAGGGACTCGGGAAGCTCAGGATTAACAGCAGTGGCTTCAGCCCGCAGCTGGAGCCGTCTGAGTAGAAGAGACGACTACCCAAAGTGTGCCCGGGACCACGGATTTCCGGAGAGCCAAAGAACCGGGTCTCAGCCACAGCCACGGCCACGGCCACGGCCAGGCTGGAGCTCTCAGCAGCCGTGGTGAGAGTTGCTGTGGGCTCCCAAATGGCTGTTCCCTACCCTGCTCATGTGGGCTGAACAGGAAGGGGTTCAGCGGGGCTAGACAGCAGGTCAGGACACGGGCAAGCTGAAGGTGCTGGCGGCGGTTTGCTCTTGGGCTGCTCCCTCCGTGAGAACTCCTGCTGGCTTTATCAGAGGGCACTTTGTAACCTGGAGTCACCTTGGCAAGGACGCAAGAGGCACGGATAGGCATGGGAGGCCGGAGATCTCAGTCCCTACTGGCCCTTTCCTGGTCATGGGCCCTTATGCAGCCATCTTCCTGCTCAGCCCTTAACCAGGGATTGGGGGGGGGCTGCTGGTTGGCAGGACTGAGTGTGAGGGGCCAGTGAAGTAATGTACCAACAACACAATCGTCCACACCTCGAAGCGTCAAGGTCAGGAAAGCGGAACAAGGCTCTCTCACCAGTGCGGACTCACCTTCTCCCAGGGAGGCCTGGGGCTCCGCTTCACTGAGAGGACTAGCGACTTGCTGGACCGCACAGGGACCCTGGGCTGCGGACTTGAACATGAGGTCCCGAGAGGACCTTGCAGGGGCGGCCTGAGCACTTGGCCACTCCTGGTAGGGCTACCCAGACTTGGTGGCACATGGAGGTACTCACCACAGATGTCTCAAAGCACTCGAGGCCTTGGGCCAGCGCCCATGACTGGGCCCGTGCTGGATCCACTGTTCGTCTGCTGGCCAGATCTGTCTTATTTCCCACTAAAACACCTACTCAAAAGAAAATACGAGGAACGTCACATTCCGCTGTAGCAGGCTGGGAGGTCAGCTACGTAGGCAGTGCAGTTTATATTTTTGTTTGCTTTTGTTTTCTGAGAGAAGATCTTGCTATGTAGTCCAGGCTGGCCTTGAACTCACTATATAGCCTCAGGCTGACCTTGAACTAGTGGAGATCCTCCTGTCTCAGCTTCCTGAGATTACCAGGATTACTAGGATTACCAGCAAACACCCCCACACCTGGTTTAGCACACTGCAAAACATGGTCTGAGAAGCTCCCTGGTGAGGGATGGGCACCAGCAGGGGAGCCCGGGGTCTTGTGCTTGCCCCCAGCACCCCAAAAGACCTACGGTCTTTGCCTTGAACACACAACTTGTGCCTGGCCTTCTTTCCAGGCTTTTGTGTGTCTTATGCCCCCTCCCTTCCTTAAGATTACAAGGGCTGTGCAGGCGAAGGCTGATTTCTGTGCGCATTTGTGATAATTCCTAACACATGGGCAAACTTTAAAAATGGTCATTAATACTAATCTCAAGCCTGGGCTCAGAGTCAGGGATTCAGAGGTAATTTAGTTCTGTTCCCAGCTGCATCGGCTACAGCTAATTTCTGAGCCGGTCTCTGGAGATTGCTTTCCCTGGTCTGTAATGAGGAGAATTTGTTGATCTCACAGAGGGATGAGAAATAAACTGATTTAAAGTATTCAGAAGTGACAACAGGACCTGAATGCAACTTGTGCCTCACATACAGAGCAAATGAGGAAGCCTTCCCTGGGGTTAGCTTTCTGAAAATATCAGTTCGTATTACAGCACCTTCCTCCGGCACCTCAAGGCTCACCACGGCTCTGCCCTGTGGGTGGCACCAAAGCCACTGTACCTACAGACTAAGAGGAAGGGCCGGGGCACAGTCCCGGGCATCGGCCCAGAGCCTCACCGCCCTGCTCTGCACCCATGGCGGCCTCCGCCGTGGCCTCCCACCCGGGGGCCGAAGGGCAGACAGAGGCGCTGCTGGAAACACGTTAGGAGCTCCTACCTGGGAGGGAGGTGCCTGGCATCTGTGCCCGAGCCTTCTCCAGCCACTTGCCGCAGTTGTTGAAGGACTGCTCATTGGTCACATCATAGACGAGACACAGGAGGTTGGGGCTCTCCCACTGCTCGGGGGCGGGGGGCAGGAGAGGTGCACGTGAGGGACCGGAGACTAGTGTGAAAGGGATCCCTGGGCTGGAGGACAGTGTTTTTCGGCCAAGGGACATGATGGTGGAAGGATGAGAAAAACCATCAGTGGGAAATAGGTAACAGCCACATCCGCAGGGTTCAGGTTACCCGCAGGCACGAGGGGAGGTGTGTTCCATGGAGGGGGAGGGGGAGGGGGAGGGAGGGGGAGAGCGCGGCGCCCCCTTGTGGGCTAGGCGATGCACTGCTGTAAAACTTCCCAACTTTGTGGAGTCCGTCTGGATGGCCGTACTCTGTACCGCCGAAACCAGGGTCAGGGAGGCCATCCGGCCCGCCCAGGTCTATGTGCTGCAGCCAGGGTGAGTCTGAAGCTTTTCTCTTCCCAGGGCTCCGTTCTCGCTGGCCTCTGGCTTTGCTAATTGATTCTCCCCATCCATCACCACTCGAACCTGAGCGCTTGCCTCTCCCTGCCCCAGCCAGCACTGGGGTTGCCTCTGTTTGTATTCTCCTGTCAAGGCTGGCTTTGCAAACTGCAGAGGCCACTGCTGCTCTGCGGGGTCGGCATCGGCCCTAATCCACCACACCAACTGGACAAGGCTTTGCGCCCCAATTAAGATCCAGAGCTCAGGCTCAGGGGCTGTGAGGGCTGCTCAGAGACGCAGGATGTGGGGTGGCCCAGGTTTATGTCTGGGGTGGGCATACGGAAGAATCATTTCTCCTCCAATCCTCTGTCCTTGGAAGACCACCCCAGGATGGGCTCTGGAGAGCCCTCTGCCCCCCTCTAGGGTCACACCAGTTCTTGGAGGCGCCCGAGGGGCAGGAGTGTGGGCTGCACCCACACCTTCCTCCAGGCTGACTCATGCACTCTCCCCAGAAACGCACTCACCTCCCCAGCAGGCCTCAGGGGATACCGTGGCATGGCCTGGATTTAGGAAACCTTCCTTTGTGCGGGCCTTCCTGGGGGCGGGGCGCAACACCGGGGATTAAGCTGAGGCCTGAGTGGGCAAGGCTGAGTCGGGCTGGCTGGTGGGAGGGACAGGCTGGGTGGGAAGCACGGGGCTCTGCCTTGCCCACACACACACACACACACCTGCCCTTCTGCCAAGCGTGGCAGCACCCAGCACCAGGCCACACAGGCCGTGGGTGCTTGCTAAGGCCATGGTCGCTGCATGAAGCCAGTGCTGGGTGAAACTGCCGTCCTCAGTTTGCCTGTTGTTGGGGAACGCAGCAGGGCGGAGAACAGTCTCCAATAAAACGCAGCTGTTCCTGGAAAGCATGAGAGGGCTCTGCAGAGCTCTCGGGTCCAGCTTCCGGGGACTGTCACCAAGGTATAGCGCCCTGGGCCAGGGGGCCGTGGACACAGGCGGGGGGCCAGGGCAGCAGAGGGGCACACGCTAGAAGGACAGCCGTCCCTGAGGGGGGGTCAGGGGTGGAAAGTGAGTCTCATCTCAGGGCCCAATTGTGGTCTTGGGAGGCCGACAGGGGTGCTGAGAACACACTGGGTGGGGATATCCCGCCGAGGGGCTGCAGGACCCCGCCACGCAGCTGCTGGTGCATGTGGGACCCAGCCATCCAAAGCAGGGGTGGGGGCCGTCACGGGCACTGGGCACTTATCTGCTGGTGCCCACAGGCCCCAGGCTGGGAGGGATGCCACTTAAATACAGCCATGGCATGGCAGCTTCTCTTGCTGGCCACGGCACAGTGGCATTTCTGTGGGAGCATCCTAAGGGACCAGCACCGTGGCAGGAGGCGGGGTGGAGGTGGTTAGGAAAGAAGAGTGCATATACTTGCCAATTTATCCAGCATGTCGGAAAACAGGTCCTTGCCGGCCGAGTCAAAAATGAAGAGCTCCTGCAATCAGAAAAGCACATCCCAGAGAAGCACAGACGTGGGGCGGTGGCCGGCTGCAAGTCACCACGGCCGCTGGCACTCTCGGCTTCCGGGGAACCCGGCTCAGTGGCGACACCCACGCGCCCACACACTTTCCTGCAGGCTCTGTCTCTCCCCGGGCACGAGAAGGAGTCCAGCGTCCCCGAGGCGGCACCGGGCTCCCCCCAGCACTGCGCTGGCTTCCTGGAGCCTCACCTCTCCCAGCCCAGAGCGCGAAACTACCCAGAACAGGTTGACTTCCCACCTGGCGGGACAGAATGCTAACCAGGCTGAGGCCCGCTCCGGTTTCCAAAAGGTCATTCTGCACTTTGTTAACCAAATTGATTTTCAAATCTTCAAACAATTCCTTTTAAAGGAGGTCACTGAGTAGGCCTGGGAAGGCGTTCAAAGTAGGACAGCCTGTCATCATCCAAGGACGGCTCGGGGATGCTTCGTGAGAGGGTACCAGATGCCCCTTCCTACCCCGCCCCGACTTCCGGACCAGTGGGAGCCCCTCCCATGAGCTCTGGGTCTCCCGCAGAGGAACCCAGTTAAGAACCTTGGTACTGGGTGACAAGTTCCTCAGCAGTGCCCACGTCCCATCCCTCGCCCACCATATCAGGCCCTCCTGCCAGTGTTTTCTGGGTTTTCCAACTCCCCTGAACAGAAAAATCTGGGCCTCGATTTCCCCCCACGCCAGTACCCCACCAAGAAAGAGGCCCTGGGCCGACTGGAGTCGCCCTGGGTGCACCTGGGTCAGGGACGCCACTTACCACGCTGTCACTTGTGTCAGGGACTGGCACCGTCTTCACCACCAAGTCTACCCCTGCTGTCTGCCCAGAAACAGATCACAGGCATCAGAGGCCTCAGGGTGAGGTGATGTAAGAAGGCACGGTGAGACCCCAACTCCCTGGAGGGCTGCCCCAACCTGTACCAGAGGCCGCCTCGTCTCCCCACTTCCCTGCCCCTAGGGGAACTGGTGCTTGTGGTGACCAGAGGGGCCAGGTAGGTCGCTGCTGTCCCCCTTACCACGGTGGATGGAAAACCAATCTCTATGTGGCCATGCACACAGCCTCTGGGGCCACTTCCGGGGACTCTGCACAGTTATTCCCTCGGGGTCAAGGGTCACAGCTCTGAGCCATGGGTGGCCCTGGCGCCCAACTCACCAGGGTGTAGTTCTTCTGGAAGTGGGCCCCGTCGCTGCGGAAGATCTGCACCAGGGCGGTCTTGCCCACAGCCGGGTCTCCTGGAGGCAGAGCAGAAGAAACACCCCGTGTCAGTCCTCAGCCCTTGCTGGGCAAACCAAAACCTTCCGTTGGCTGTCACAGAAACCACGGAGGTCACAGTCAGGGCAGAGGGGCCGTGTGACCCCCACCAAAACTCATGGAGCAGAACACATCGCTGCCTGGTTGAATTGGCGAGGAGGGATCTGGGTGGAGCCTTGGTGACAGAAGTGATGCTTCTGGTGGGACACCCCATGGGAAACCCTGTCACTTTCAAGAATGATTTACCAGAAGTCTTGGCAGGAAAGATGAACAGTGGGGAGACCCAGGGGAGAAGCCTGCCTGCAGAGATGACTCGTGTGTAGGCAGTCACCTGGTCACTGCCTGCCTGCTTTTATGGGACACAGAAGTCAGTTGCTACGTTTGTCATCCCGAAAGCCAGTCCCCAGTGATCGCTTTCACACTATGTCGGGGTGACACTGGGGTCCGTCTTCCAAGGGTCTAACTGCGGCACAATCACCCCTCCGGGCCGCCTCGCACCTGCTGGGCTCAGTCCCACCGTCCTGGGCAGCCAGCGGTCCGGAAGCCGGCACCCTGAACCCCCGGTCTGAGAGCTGCCTCTGAGCCCGGGCGCTGCTTGCTGCTTCCTGCCCCTCTGATCCTCAGCGGCGTCACCAGCGCCCGGGCTGGCTCACGTCCCCGGGAACTGTCTCCACACCTCCGTGCCCCGCTTTACAGCCGCTTCCGCACTTTTCTCTGCTTGACTTCTCGCCAGTCTGCCACTCTGCTCATTTTCCAGTTTTGAGTTTTGCCACCTGTAATTTTCTCTTGTGAGACGATTACCTGACGACCAGTGGCGTGTCGCCGGTGTGAGCTCCTCTCCCCTGGGCTGGAGCGCTCTCTTCGGGCCTGCTTTGCTCTCTGCCACCGCTTCTGAGCAGGGCGCTTCCCCGAGAACCCAGTCAGGTTCCACTCCTCCCCCCCCGCCCCCTCCTTCCCTGCTGAGGTGCATCCTTAACAGAAGCGGGTAACAGGCCCAGGGCTCCAACATGGCGCTCTCCGCATCAGGTCTGGGGCTCAGGGACCCGGCCTGGTGCGTTTAAGGTCTTCACCGCTGTGGCCCTCCGGGACGCTTGGGCACCATGGCTGAACCACTGTCACTGGGGACCCCTGTCCCCAGCACATGGCTTCCCTCTTCCTGGTTCTTGCTGCATGTGAAATTCCTCACAGATTGATTCTGGCTAATTTCATAAATCTTCCGCCCCGCCTGTCAGTCAGTCGCCGGCACTTACAGCGAACCGCCTGTGTGGGCTCCGGGGAGGATCCGAGCCCGGGGAGGCGACAGAACTGATAAACACGCTTGTACAGCGACAAGATGACAAGTGCAAATTCAAACAGCACAAGCTGAGAACCGCGGCGTCGGAGCATCGGGAAGCAAGGAGACAGCCAGGCCGCCGGGCTGGGTGGCTTCCTGGCCCAGGGCCCGGGGACCTAGGGGTGCTGGTGGAGGCGCTGCAGGGGCTCTGGGCGAGGCCACCCGTGACTAGCGGTCCCTTCTCGGCCTCCCCCCGACGCCTCTGAAAGGTGAGGCCGTGTGAGGCAGTCCCTCTTCCGAGCCGCGCCGGTGGCCTCTGTCCCTGCCCGGAAGGTGGCCGCTCCTCGGGACTGTCCTCAGCGCTCTGCTCCCAGCCTCTGGGCCTCAGTCTCCTTCATCCCTCCTACCTGCTAAGCCAGCTGACTTTCTAGCTCCCTGTGGTGGCTCCACAGGGTGACAGGCTTCATCCCACGTGTGGGCACAGCCGGCTCCTGCCGAGCCTGCCCAAGCGCAGGCCTGTACTGAGAGGGCTCACCCTCATCCTTCCTGCCCATCCCAGTACCAAGTGTCCTCAGGTCCCGACAGGCGAGCACCTGTCCCCCCACACCCTCCAGGCCTCCCTCCAATCCCCCGAGGTCCCTGCTGTATCTCCCACCCACAGCACAACCCGACATCGCCCTGGGCTTCCGCTCACACCAACCCGCCCCCCACGCTCTGCAGCGCTGGCCACGGCTCTGCGAACACCATCAGGACTCCTACGAATGTCTACCTGACTGTCCAGGCTGTGTCTGGGCACATTATGGGGCCGTGACCTTGGGACTGTATCTGCTCCCTACTCCTTCCTCTCTGGGTCTTCTGCTTTGTTTCCTGGTTGTTATGAGACAAGCAGCTCTCTTCTGCCACACCTGTCCGCCATGACGGGTCTGCACCAGAGCCAGCCAACCACGAACTGATATCTCGGAAACTATAAGCCACGAACCCTTCTTCCTTTAAGTTGTACGTGTCAGAAATTTCATCACAGTGACAAAAAGCTAAACAATAATCCCCCAACCCTTGTATGCATGTACATATAAGCACCAGCATGGTAGGATCCGCACTCAGCCCCCAGCTCCTCCTTCAAGCTGAACCTCTTTGCTCCGATGATCACACCTACTGCCCTTTGCCCGAGTCCTGGAGGCCTGTGGCACACTGTGTGGTGTCGCGGCCCATGACTGAGGGAACTCCTGGGTTCTGCACTCAGCAGACAGCGCCCTCTGTAGGTCCTCCAGGCTTCTGACAGCCCCGCCTCTCTGCCACTGCCTTCAGCACTTCCTCTGGCCTTTCGTGGCCCCACCTGAGGAGCCAGCAATGTCGGCAAATGGCCTCGCTGCCATGCTGAATACGTTTTGGATGCTTGACCAGACCCTGACTGAAGTCCTCCCACCCTCCCATCCTCCCCGCGCTACCCAGAGGCCCTCTCGCCTTCATCCTCCCTGCGCTACCCCCACCCCAGCAGCACTGGGCAGATGGGCCCTCACAAGGCAGCGCTTCCATCCCGAACACCATCCTTTTCCCCCCACCTGTCCCAAACACAACATCTGGGCTCTGAACCCTGTTCTTCAGCCCCCGCACACCCCACACCCTCACGGCCAGCTCCTTCCAACCCCAGCCCAAATCCTGCTCACTCTGTCAGGGTAAAGCTCAATGAGTTCTTTCCTACCAGGCCTCAGAGGGGAGCGCTACCTCTTTGGTCTTGCCTGGGAAACTATGTGGATTCCCTGCTGGTGGCAGGAGAACTCACAATGGTCACAACCTCCACATGCACAGACTGGCAACGTACCACAGTAGTTAAGGGCACACGCCTGGAGCCACGCCCCAGTTTGCCCACCCCCCAGCTATGTAGCATTAGATCAGTTACTTCATCTCACTGTGCCTCAGTTGCCACATCTGTAAAATGGGTTACTAACAGCACCTACCCCATAGAATTGTTACAGGATATGATGAGTTAATATGTACAAAGCCTGGCACAGACTAAGGGCTATTTGTTTTTAGGTAAGTCAACCATAGATTAACATCAAACAGGGCTTTCTCTTTTTATCTGAACCTGAACATGCAACAGCTGGGCCTTGTGCCAGTGGCACTATAACCTGTCATGCTCCCGGAGCGTGGGCCTGCACTGATCAATCCCTGAGTTCCATGGCACTTGGCATCACAGACAGTAGATGCTCAGTAAGTACCTGCTGAGTAACTATACACCTGAACATCAGGTCCCTGGTGAGCAGTCACGTGGGAGGAGAAGTCTGGGCCTACGGGGTGAATGGAAACAACTCGTGGGGGGGGGGGAAGAGGGGCGTGGGTGGTGGTGGGTGAGAACTTGAAGGTGGTGCTACTGCACGGGCCGATTCCAGGTTGAGGCTTTTGATCCGGACACCTTCCGGGAGGAGGTGCCCTCCGGGCCTTTGACCGGAGGCGGCAGACGATGCTGGGCTGGATGGAGTTCAGCAGCCGCTGACTCAGGCCAAGGCTGGAAGCAGGTGAAACAAGTGCCAGAAAAAGCAGGAGCAAAGAAGGGCCGAGAGGATCAAGGTGTGAGGACAGTACAGCCTGTGCTGAGAACAGAGCCCCAGAAATCAATCACCCGGGTCTGGGTCAGGCTGTGGATCACACAGCACCGCCGCTGCTGCTCGCTGTGTGACCACGGGCAACTGTCCTACCCCTCTGGGCCTCATGCGTCTCCTCTGTAATCAGGACGACAGCGAGAGCAACAGACCTCGAATCTCCCCCGTGGGATTCGGGGGAGCAGAGCCGAGGGTCTCCCGCAGGGTAGGCCCACACGGAGCGCTCAAAGCTGACTTCCAAAAGAACTCAGAGGAAGTACCGTGAGAGACAGAAGAGCATTTTAAAAAGAAATCTAGCTTTAGAAAATGAAAATGTTCCCACCTCATCCATGAGGGAACTGAAGCTCAAAGAAATGTTCTGTCCAAGGTAACGCAGCCAGTAAGAGGAGCGGCCAGAATTATTTCTGTTACACAACACTGCCTCCCCTGGCGCTCTGAAAACTAGTCTCCGGAGAACCATTAATTTCTTTTGCTCCAGCTTGATCTGAGCTACCTACTGTCAGGCAGCCTTCTGTGGGCCTCTTTATTTTCAAATGAGAAAAGTCATTAAAACCACAGCCATCAAGCCGGGTGAGGCGGTGGGCCCCTGCAATCCCAGCACGCTGGGAGGCCGAAGCAGGAAGGTTGCAAGTTCGAGCCCAGCACGAACAACTTAGTGAGATGCTGTCCTAAAGTTTAAAAAGGGATGTAGCTCAAGGCAAAGGCCCTGGGTTCAAATCTCACTACTGATAAAAAACAAGCAAACAGAAAAAGCAACTATTAATTATTTTCAGTCTGGAAGAAAGGAGTAGAAAAGAATTTTTTTCTACATAGACTTTCCCCTCAGGTCTTTCCTGAGTTGGTCAGGGAAGCCTGGAAAGGTCATGGGTTTCAATAGCACATCAGGTAAGGCTTTTGGAGTTGGACCAGGCTGGGGCTGTAAATCCTGTGTCTGACCGTCACTGGGGTGGTCCCTGGACACTGCCTCAGGAAGATCAGGACAGTAGAAGCTACCCTGTGCCGTGGTGAGAGGACTTAGTGAAATACATGTGTGCAGTAAGGACTCAGTAACATACACACGCATTCTCCTGTCGCAGGTCTAATGCCAGCAATCGCATTTCTATAAGTGGTTAATACAAAGACAACATCCCAGATGCGAATGCCACACCTTCGTTCATCCTGTAAGTGTTTACCGGGCACCTGCTATGTTCCAGGCATGGCAGTGGGTGCCTGGGATGCCACTCAACAAAACAAAGATCACTGATTTTGGGGAGACTTGATGTCCGTGTCCTCCTGAGACTGCTGCACAGTAACACTGGACATTAAAGAGCAAACAGATGCCTCTGCAAACTGTGTTGCTCACTCGTATTCTCTTTTGTCCCTTGATCAGGGAATGTGGAGGCCGAAAAGAATCCATGTGTAAGACAACCAAAGGCACCAACGCCTAATTTGGGGGCACAGCAATTAGGGTTTGCTTAGTCTGATTCTTAAACAAGTCTGCTTCTCGTCCATACAGCCCGAACTGGGGGCTCTGAGTATGGCGGCGGGGAGGGGGGCCAGGTGATGCTACAAATACGCTCTGGAAGGTAACTGCTTGCAGGCTAATGGGATTTACTACAGCGGCAATTATACCAGCTCGCCTTTGGGAGAAAGACAGGGAAAGAAGGTAGAGTTTACTTGAACAAAAGCTCCTCATGAATTATGAAAGCTCCGGACTCTGGAGACCGCTGTATCCAAGCCCAAGTTTTCAGACTCACCTGCCAGGATGCATTTGGCTGCCAGTTTCACCATGGTAACCAACCACTACCACCGATCGGGGAGGGAGGCGACTACTAGTGGGGTTGGTAGGTGAGCTTCGCGGCTCTCTCCCGCCTAGGCCAGTAAAGTGGGTAAGGGCGATCCCCAAGACCTGTGGCCGTGGTGGGGATGTGCCTCCACACTAGGCCTGGACCTCCTGTGGCCCGGCCGGGGTTGGCTGCCTGGCGCTAATGAAGCCGGGAAGAGGGAGGCATCAGGCACGGCTCAGGGCCCTGGAAGCAGGTTGCAAACATGCAAGCGGGCGACGCAGCTCCCGTTCTCGCTTCCGGCCCAGCCTCTCAGCCCAAACCGTGGCCGTGGGATCTGGGAGAAACAGTCCCACTGCTTTAGCGTCCCAAGCACCTAGCCGAAAAATGCTAGCCGGGCAACCATGGACCACTGCCCCGCCTTCTTCTGCTTCTGGCCCTCCATTGGCTGCTGCCGACACCCGAAGATTCTCAGAGACCCACTAGTAGAAGAGGGTGGGATCAGTAGGCTTTTCTTTCAAGACAATTCGTAACTGTATCTGCTCGTCAACTTTATGGCGCTGATAAATGGCTTTATATGTCGTCAATCACTGTCATCTCCCGCCCCATCTCCTCCGGAGCATTTCGGGAAAAGAAGTTCTATCGTTGTGTAGCCAAAGGGAGAGACAAGAGACGTTCTCTGATTGGCCAGAGGCTGGTCTGGACCATCTTCGAGAAAAATGGGTATTCACCGCACCCCCCTGCCCTCGGAAGTGGACTCGCCCAAAAGGAGGCTGAGGCTAGAATCCCGTGGAGCGGCGACTGCGCAGTAGCCTAGGCTGCAGTGGCCGCGAGAGGCTTGATCGTGGCGTGTGTTGTTTTCTCGGTTTTCCAGGTTCCGTGGAGTGAGGCTGTCGGGAGTATCAACAAATCCAGGGCTTGCCCTGCATCCCCAAAAGAAATGTCATTTTTAAAGCCCAAGCATATTACGTTCTTTAAAGTAGATTGAGAGAAGGACGGGGAGAGGTTCAGATCAGCAGGGCCATGACAGTGGAGTGCACGTTTCAAACGCCAGGAAGTAGGATTCGAGTGTTTTCTCTGTAGAGAAAAAGAGATCAGCGCTGGGGGACATAACGAGTATTTCAAGTGATCTCTCTGAAGAAAAGGTCAAGCACACTAACACAGAGGGCCACAGCCCTTGGGGGCTTGATGTCGCCCTGTCCTCTCCCTTATGAGAGTGAAGCCTGAATCCCACACCATGAAAGCAAGGGGTTAAGAACGTTGCCAGCCAGGCAGGAAGGCTCTGAAAGTGCCAGCTTCCCACCTCCGGGGCAAGGGCTGCCACCGTTCTCGGCCACCTGGCCTGGATGTCGCCACGCTGCTGGGCCCTGCCGATGGGCAGTAGGACCCACATCGGGGTGCGGGGCGGTGAGGACACACGGGAGGACAGGCCTAGGTGTGCCACTGCCCAAGCCAGATTCGGTTATCGTCACTGTCGGAGGCTGGGCGAGTGTGTTACCACTTCCCACAACTGCTGGGCCTTCCATGAGGAGCGGCCTCTCCTTCAGACATCCGGGACATTTTGCCTTCTCTCGCTGTTCTGTGTGGTAGGTGGCTGCCGGCTTTGTACAGGGGCACCCCCCCACACACACACACCCTGCAGAAATGGCTGTATTTTAGCCAGTTTTAGCATTGGATGGAGAGTAACACAAACCAAGCTGGAACATTCGTTCTGGGAGCTTCATTCCTGGTATCAATAGTGAAGGCGAAGAGCCATTTCCCCTGCACTGCGCAGGCGTGCTTTTCCTTGGCGCCAGCATGCTGGCCATCAGGCACCGAGGCTTGGGTGAGCAGAAAGTCGCCGCCTGGTCTTTTTTCTCTTGCCGACTTTCCTGCAGGGTTACCTGTTTGCTGTGTTACCCCCTGACTCCTGAGCGTGCCCTTTGAGTGAGCCGTACTGGGGGGGGTGTCTATGGAGCTGGGGCCCCCGGACATATCTGGGGCAGCTGTCACTCTTCTTTATGGAGGTGGGGGTAAAAATAACTCCTCCCTCATCTTTTCACCTTCCTAAATCCTCTCTCTGTGTGACTTTAGTCAGTACCATCGGTAGGCCTTTTTGGATCTTTTCAGAGAGAAGAAATATATCCATGTAGTGGATTCTGCCCCCCCCCCCCATCACTGTTTCCCAGGACCTCTATGCATTATACTCTGGGCCGGCGGAATCTCGACGGGCTCGCAGAATGCAGCAGTGGGATGGTGGGCACGAAGAAATTCCTCTGGGTAAATAAGAGGTTTGGGGAATTACAAGGGAGTCCCCCTGGGTGCTGTACAGGGGCCCTCGGAAAGAACTTCGGGTACACTAAGGCAGCTCTGCTGTAGTGCCTGGGGTCAGGGTCAAAGCCCAGAGGAGAGGACGAGATTTCTAGGAACGGTAGGTATTTACCTGGACACAATTGACATTTTAGGGTGTCACTGTTGTAGGGCTGTCCTGAGCATTATGGGCATCAGGCTCTTGTCCACCGGATACAAGACCACCTTTCACTGACACAACAAAAATTGTCTTCAGGGTTGGAGATTTAGCTCAGTGGTTCTGGTGCCTGCCTCGCAAGCGCAAGGTCCCTGGTTTGATCTCGATAACCACATACAGCAATACCGGGTTGGTGACTCATGCCCACCAGCAATCAGTACCACACACCACAGTGCCAGGCATGGTGGCTCACGCCTGTCATCCCAGCACTCAGGAGGCAGAGGCAGGAGGATTGCTGAGTTTGTGGCTTGCCTGGGCTACATAAGTGAGCTCAGGGCTAGCCTGAACTACAAAGCAAGTCCCTGTCTAAAAAAAAAAAAAAGCTGAATTCCTAAATATGTACAATTCGCGACCCCTTTTCGCTCTGGGTCTCAGTGTCCTCTCGCCTGCTCTTAGGGAGCAGCGGGGTGCAGAAGAGCCAAACTGTGTGAGTGTCCCGGCAGCTGGACAAGCGGGGACACCTGGGGACACAGGCTCTGACACCAGGCCCAGGTTAGACGAGTCGTGGTGCGGAATGATCTTTGCTTCCCCGCTGTACACATGGCCTGGCTGTTTGCGCCCCGGCCTGTGCAAGGGTTGGGGTTGGCCATGTCAATAAAGGGGAGAGGACGCGGGATGAATCTTCCAGCGCGCCAGGAATGCAAAGTGGGGGGAGCCCAGAGTCCGTGCTGTGCTGCAGACCTGCCAGCAGGGGGCAGCAGCCGCCGGGAAAATGCCCGAGGCTGCAGGTGCCAAGGGCTGCTGCCCTTTGATTTATTTCGCTGCAGCTTTTATTTAAAGTTGAGCAAGTCATCCCGCCAGCGCCACCTGAGGCCTCCTTTAACGGGGCCGTGATAGCTCCTTGGCGGAAGCCAAAGCTGCTTTTCTGAAAGTCTCCCTATTAGCGGCCGGACTCGGGAGGAGGAGGAGGCTCGGTGCTTAGATTCACACCCCAGGGCCTGCGATGTCCCTCGCTGATCCCTTTCTGTTCTTTGTGCAGAAAAAGTCCGTAGAGACCACCTGGCCCTAACCCGGATCCAGGTCTACCGCTGGCACCCGCGGGGGCGTCACCCTAAGCTGTCGCTACCGCCTGTCGGAGACCTCGCGCCCCTGTCCCAGCACGGCCGTGAACAGTGTTCGGTGCTCCTCTCCTCCACCCTCCACAGACCAGAGCCACGCGGACTCTGCGCTTAGCGCTCCTGACTGATGTACTTGGGGGGGGGGCTGTCGAGTCCCAAAATGGCCCCCGTTCTTTTGCGATGCCTGCATCCTGTTCCATCAGACAGCGTGGTTTTCAAGGGCTTTCCACACATCCCTGAACTGTCTGCAATGGCTCCCTGTCTGCCTTCCCGTTGGGATGTGAGGCCTGGTGACCCAGCAGAGCCTCCTGTCTCCCCCAAGTCGCTTCGTGTGCCAGGTAGCACCCTGGGCTCCGCAAACTGGCCCTGACAGTGCTGCCCCGGGCCTTTGCCCTGCTGTCCCCTCTTCACCTGGTTAAGCTTTGCTCCCTTTGGCTCAGCGCAAACAGCCCTTGCTCCGCGTGTCCGCTACATATCATAACGGCCGTGACCTCTGCGTGTAGTTACTGCGCGGGACGGTTAAAGCACAGGCTCCTCACCGCCTGCTTCCCAGCTGGTCTTTCTCCAGTGCCTTGGAGCGTCTCTGCTCGGCAGGACGAAGGCCTCTGTCCCAGCCCTTCTCCCCTCGGGGGCTCCCTGGGGAGGACAATCAGGCTGTGACAAACAAGCAGTCTGCCACACGTGCCACTGCGTTTGGGGACAACAATCACCGGCCTCCCTCGCTTCTAGCGCCACCCACTGGCTGAGGTGCGTACTGCCACCTGTAACCAGCTGGACGAAGGGCTGGGCTGTCCCCGCTACTACCATTGGCCGCATTGAGAGGTCATTGCCCCTGTTCCCTCCCCTACATATCTCTGAAGCATGTTCTCAGCATCCAAGTACCCCACTCCTGAGTTGGGACTTGGTGTGAAATCCCTGCCAGCTGCCCAGGGAGGAAGTCGAGGCCTTTCCTGAACGGCCTTCGGGGGAGGGCTGATGGGTAGCTGAGCATGTTACCTGGTGCTTCCGGAGCCTCCGTAGCAGTGACCAGGCATGGTGGCCCCGACAATGCCCTCTGCTCAGACCTGAGGGCCTCCCAACGCGCACAGCTCGGCTGCCTGCACAGATCTGGGTTTGGAGACTCAATGAAATAAAATTCACGATTCTGGGCCCTCTCCAGCGACCCCATCTGGCTTGCTGGGGAAGAGTGTGTGGAATTCTGCAAGTGTCATCTGTGTTGAGGGAAAACAGTTCAGAGACACACAGAGCACATGCTGAGTTGCTGGTACCCGAGTCAACAGCACTTCAGCCCTCTGAAAATACTTGTTCTTTCTGGCTCCTACTGCAAGCATGCCCATTTTCCAGAGGAGGAAACTGAGGCACAGGCAAGTGAGTTAAATGACGTTCTGATGCCACGTAACTAGTTACAAGTAAGACTGGGATTAGAGTTCCAATCTTTCTTTTCAACCACAGCCCTGGTTACTGGCTTAGAAACCATGAGAGTTAATGAAACTTGCAAAGCCTCTCTTTTCTTAGCTGTAAAATGGGGCTGCAACAGGACCAACCTCAGCAAGCGATATTGACTAAATTATCCAGGGAGAGCATCTGATGTACTGACATAGAGAAAATGTCCCCTGTTGTTCCAATTCGAGGGCACATAGTTGTTGAATGCATGACTGAGCAAATAGACAAATGGACAATGTGAACCTATTCTTCTCTACTGAGGACAGGCAGCTTTCCTTCAGGAAAGTCAGAAAATAAAAGCGATTCTTACAGATAGAAACAGAGTGCTGAACAAAACCATTTATTGTGTAGAAGAATCAGGCACTGACTTCTCTGTAGCAGTTGAAGGCTCTCCCCAAAGCAGGAAGGGGCCGGCCCCAGATCACCCGTGCTATTCAGACTAGGTGGCCCTCGGCGACGATCGTGCAGGAAATCTTCCCCAAACCGACCCTCAGCTGCAGCAAACAGCCTGGGGTTCTGTGGAACAGCGGCGGCACAGCGATTTCTCATCTGGCGCTGGCTCGCCGGGCGGGTTTCTCAGCCACGCCAGGCTCAGCCCGCCGCACTGCGCTGGAGGAGTGATTGCCCCCCGCGCGGCCCTCGAGAGGTACCAGATGCGAGCATTGGAGGAGACGGTGACAAGCGGCCCGAGTCCTACAGGGGAGCAGGCTCGCCGCTCCCGCGCTCCCGGCTGCTGCTTCCCGGCGCAGAGAGACCGCGGCGTCTCCTTTAGTCCCTGCTCCCGGATGCACATCTGGCCTGTGGTGCTCCCCAGCCCCACGGGGCAGAGCCGCCCAGCGTGGGCTCTGCTGTCACATGAACCAGGCAGGAGCCCCAAGGCCAGCGTCCCCCGATGTGGGGTCTCTGAGTGTCCGGCCCTCAGCAGGGGCTCGAGCCCCAGGCGTCCGTCCACGGTGACTCCCACAGCACAGCCGGGGGAAGTGGGGGTGGTGCCAGTAAGGGAGCTGGGCCAGCAGGGGGCGCCCTTGACACTCTCGCGCCCCAGTGCAGAACTCCGCGGTCGCAGCTGGCGTGTTCTGCTTCTGCATGCAGCCCTAAGACAGTGGCTGCTGGGGCGCTTTCTCCTGACGTGGTCCCATTGGCACAAAGCACCTGCCACCAAACTCTCTGCTTCACTTTCGACCTGAAAAGGAGACTGGACGGATGAGCAGCAAGGTCGTGATTAGCGACTATGGCTGTCACTAGTCTAATTTGCTACCTGTCTGGTCCTTTCAACCGGAAAACTCCTGTTTATCCTCTTAGTGCCCAACGCTTATTCCCCAGGTCCAAGGACATCTTTTCCCACAAGTATTTGTTTCCTAGGGCCGCTGTAACAAATGGGGAAGCGATATAAATTTATTTTCTAAATTCTGGAGGCCAGAAACCTGAAGCAAACCCAGGCGATGAAGATGCTGGGGGTGGGTCATGGCGTTCCTCAGCTTGTGGGTGGGCTTGTCCCCCAGTGTCTGCCACTGTCTCTCCCCATCTTCTCATGTTTTCTCCTTTTCTGCCTCTGCTGGGGACACCTGTCATTGGATTCAGGCATCAGCCCAGCCTAGGGTCACCTCAAAATCCTTACTTGGATTATAAACCATAGGGATTCTTATTCCTCTAGGCAAATTCATAAACCTCCTGGTCCCAGTGGAGAAGAAGGCCCAGCCCCAGGCTAAGAGGTTGGCCTTCCAGAAGCTTCTCTGCAGGCCCTACCCAGAGAGGGGTTTGTGTCCATGGAGTGGCTGGGGAGAGCTTTTTACAGAGCTGCAGGGGTAAGGATCAGCAGCAGAGACAAGACAGTCAACAAAACATAGTCACTTATGAGAACATGAACATACTTCTTAGATGCATGTCTCCCCTGCTACTCTGGAGACCCCCAGGGAAGGTTCTGAAGGATGCCAGAGTGCAGGTGTCTCTTAGCTTTCCTCACTCTTGTCCCTTCCCCATAGCCTCCTTTCTGGCCATCAGAGCCTGGCCCTGAGGAGAATCATCATGCAGATGCTCCTGGGGCACCATGGGAGCAGTGGCCAGTGGTGAGGCTTCTGGGAGAGTCAGCCCCAGAGCTGGGTGATAGAGCCACTCCAAAGGATGCAAAAACTTCTCTGCTCTGGCCCTGGTGACGCCAGCATGTCTGAGCTGTTTCTTGATGGTGTTCTGAACACTGGGTCGAGCCAGGAAGAAAAGAATAAAAAGAAACTTCTGGAAACTTCTCTGCCTCTTTAGAATGGAGGCTCCATCCACAAGACACCTGTGTTAGATTATTATCAGGCTGCAGGACGTGAAGGGGGTTTTTAATGGCCTGGGTCTTAGTCACATTCTTGTCACTAAGATCAGAAACCAGACACCTACAGCTTAAAGGAAGAGAGCTGTATTTTGGCTCATATTTTCCATCCATGGTCCGCTGGCTCCATGGCAGGAAGGACATGGTGGGAGGGACAGTGGAGGATCATGGAGACTTCACATTATGGTCAGCAGAAGCAGAAAGCTCAGGGGCAAACTGGGAGGGAGAGGTGTTCTTCCAGGTCACAACCCAGGGCCTCTTCTGACCAGACTTTACCTTCTAATGAGTCAACTATGTCACCCCGTGATTTAGTCACCTTCCAGAAGCTCTGCCTACGAGCACATGAGGCCTTTGGGAAATACTTCTGATCGAAACCATGTGTCCCACGCAAGGTTGGGAGTGGTGGGCTAAGTGGGTCCTCCTGCTATTGCACGAGTTCTCTGCACAGGTTCTTCCTGTACCATCTGCCACCTCTCATGACTCACTGCCTTCGGGGATGATTTGTCGTCTGACCAGCTTGAACCCAGGAAGACTCAAAAGTGGGAGTGTGGCTTCTACCGAGTGTATATGGCTTCCACACCATAGTCAAAATATCTAAGTCAAGCCATTATCAGTCTCTCTCTCTCTCTCTCTCTCTCTGGCTCTCTCTGGCTCTCTGCTTCCATCCGTTCACACACCTGTTGGTTCTGTTTGTCAGGAGAGCCTTGATTAATAATAATCACTTGCTTTTCTGTAGTTGTAGACATTCTTCATATATTCAGGAGACTAAGCCCTCACCAGAGATGTGATCTGCACATATTTTCTTACCTTGGAGAAGACAGAAGACTGGAGAAGCAGTGAGCTGTCAGTAGGTGGGGGCTGAAAGAGGCACAGAACTCCGGCAGCACCCCGACCCCCAAGTAGAACCTTTGGAAGAAAAGCTCATTGGGTTTGTTTTGTGTCAGTCCCACTATGCTGGACACTCGGTAGCTGCTCAATAAAAGTTCTTGTGGAGAAAGATGGGAAACTAAACGTAGATGTTGGGTGGGAGTGAAAAGAGCTCCTCTCATTTATCCCGAGGCTGGTGTGGCACAAGCCAGGCAGGGAAGGGACAGTGGTCCAGGCACAAAGTGGTAAAAGGCCCATGGAGGAGTAGTGGTCTTGGAGTGGGCTGGATGCTTCCCGGGACCTTGTGGATGGTACAGGGGAAGCTGGGGGAGGAAAACATGGGGTTCAGCTCCAGCTCCCAACTTCCTTCAGTTTCCATTCTGATTCTATTTCTACTAGGCAGAGACTGGGCTCAAACAGATGTGTTCAGTGTTTCTGTTCCCTCGTCTGTGTGCTAGAGGGTCACAAGGACCTTCCAGGCCTGGAAACAGCTGAACTTCAGCCACCAGCCCAACCTGTGCAAGTTCCAGGGACGGCCAGGCCTGCTGCCTCCTCCTGGAGCAGTATCCTGAGGATGCAAGGACGAACACAGAAGTGAGCAGGGGTCCAGGCTGTCCTGGTCACACCTGGCTGGACCAGGGCTGAGCACAAGTAGGGCAGAGAGCGCCAGGCTTCTGTGCCACACGCTGAGCTGCCTCCTGACTTCTAAGTAAACCTGGACATTGGCTTTATCTGGTTGACTCTTCCTGGCCTGTTGTTTCAGTAGAGTATACAAAAGGAGGCTTGGGAAGCCCCTGATGTCACTAGAGTTCCAAGGTGCTCCGCTGGGCAGGGCACAGGAGAGACTCGGGAATTATCCGTCCCGTGCAACTTGTCAAAATCAAAATGGAGTTGCTTGTGCCAACCTTAAACAAGACCAGCCACAACAGAGGTAGAAGGTAGAGAAGGAAGGGCTCCTCCCCTCGATTGCCTGGTCTGACTGTCACCAACGATGCTGAAGGCCACCACACGTCCCCAAGGACATCTGCTCTACAGCCGCCTGCTTAACCTCAGCCTGATGTTACCTTGCTATTAGTCACTCTGGCCGAGGGGTAATGTTTCCAAATAGCTGACGTTATTTCCCTCAGTTCTGCCATTAGGACCTTCCCCAGACCCCTCTGATTCCCAGGGCACTGCGTCCCCACTGGGACTGTGTGCTTCTCGTCTTATAAACCTCTTTCCAAAGAAAACTGATTTTTCCTCAGTTTGGGTTTTTTTTTTTTTTTTTTTTTGCTTTGTGCTCTTATTGATTGACAGTTACATGCATGAATAAATGGTCCTTCTGTTTGCTTTTTGGCTATTTGTTGTTTGTTTTGGAGAAAGGGTCTTCTATGTAGCCCCGGATAGCCTCAAACTTGAGGGCAATCCTCCTGCTTCAGCCTCCCAAATGCTGGGATTATGGGCGTGCAACACTACAGCTGGATAGACCTTTTGCTTTTTGTCCTTAGCTATGGTTCTGGGCAAGTTACTGAATCCTACTGTTTTATTTTCCCTATGTAAAATAGACTGTCTTTCTCAGGCGGTTATGGAGTGGGTTAAAAGACTGTGTCTGAGTGTGTTCCCGGTGCAGTCACAAAATACTTTAGACTTGGTAGTAAACAACAGAGCAGAAATTTATTTACAGCAACACTTACGAACAATATAAATTTATTGTTCACAATTCTGGAGGCTGTAAAGCCAAGATGAAGATGTCTTCATATCTGGTGTCTTAGATGGCGCTTCTTGCTGTGTCCTTACATAGAGAAACGGGACAAAACCCTCTCTTGCCTCTTGAGTAAGGACGCGTACACTGTTGATCAGAGAGCGCTGATGACCTAATCCCCTCCCAGCGTCCTACCCCTTAGCACTCTCCCATTGATTAGATTGTGACATAGGAAGTTTGGAGGACACAAGCGTCTATGCCATAGCAGGTAGGCTGACCAAGTGCCTGGCTCATAGCAGGTGCTCCAAAGAGGAAGAAGCAGATTTGGAAATTGGCTCTGTCCAGGCCCAAGCTGCAGCCCAGCTCAGTCAAATTCTCTAAGCCCGAGGCTATAAGGGAGCACTCCAGCCTCAGCATTTCCATCCCCCCAATCAAAGACTCTGCCCCTGGGCTCTGCTGCCCTCCTATCCCCACCTCCCTGCAGCCTGCGGCTCAGGGCCATCCTGCACCCAGGGGTTGTTCACCACTGCCACTGGGACGGATTCGGGATCCTCCCCCCAGCTCCAGCTCCCTCTCTCCCCCACCCCCAGCCTGGCTCAAACCACGGAGTAGAGACTCCAGGAGGCTCTCAGGCCAGCAGGGAAGGGCAGGGACTCACTCCCCAGAAGGGGGCCCAGAGGAGGCACAGAGGGTGTTGAGGGAGGTGTCCGGGTGGCTGGATGGGGGACGCTGGAGGAGTGTCAGAGCAGGAAGGGCTGCTGCATAAGTCCGTCATTCCTACTGAGTACAGGTCCCCCGTGGCATCCTGGCAGGGGCAGGGGCAGGGCATGCCCTATTCTGTTATGTGCTCTGTGGTATGGAGCAAGTCATTGCATACTCAGGGCCTACCTCAAGGTATGCACCCAGACCTCATGCGCTGGCCCTGGGATCAAGCAGGAAACCCCATGGGCAGAATGGAACAGTCCAGGCTAAGGGAAAAGGGCCACAGCGGAGACCGAGTGGGAAAAGAGGTCAAGTGTCCATATAGCCAGGAAGGATGCACTTCAAGCCGAGCTCAGTGATCTGATAAACATTTTGGAAAGGCTGGGGAAGGAGGGGAAAGACCAGGAGACAGGCTGGGAGCCCACTGCGGTGGTCTAGCACCTTCCAGAGGGGGCTCCACTAGTGTTTCTAAGTGACTAGGAGGAGCCAGGCTGCATGCACATGACACAGGTCTCACCTGAGCTATGTTGAGTGGAGAGACATGAAGCTCTGCCCTAAGGTGCTTTATGAATGAGACACTCAGGCCATTTGGTTCCACTGAGTCACAGCTCCCCCATGATGGGGCCTGGATTCGGGGTGGCAGAGGGTGGAGAATGACAAAGTGCTCACTTCTCACGACACCTCGTAACCCCACTGTTGAGCTCCCCTCACTGTCACCCAGGGCAGGACAGGGTGGGGCGCAGCCTCTGGGCCCCCTGTCTTTAAGCACAGTTTAACTCCAGCTCTGCTTCCCTGGTCATGGATGCCCAAGAGCCTTGGTCTTCTTGCCTATAAAAGCAAGTTGTAACAGTGTCTGTCACCAAACTCTTTTATTTAGCTCATGGTTGGTTCATGTACATAACACATCTTAACTCTGTTTTACATCCACTACCTTCCCCTCCCTCCAGGCTCCTTCTCTCAGTCTCCTTCCTGTTCTTTCTGATGAGTCTATTAAGGGGGACAGGAGTCCCCCAAAATGACCCTCCACCTCTCTTCAGGTCTTTGCTCTCATTCTGGAGAAGTGGAGAGCTTAGGGAGAAACGAGGGAGTCCAGACTGATACAGTGTGAGGCCAAAGTTTGTTTAAATTGTGGCCAGTGTAGAAAAAGCTGAAGAAGAGCTGTCTTAGGAGCAGAGTGAGCTGCAGGAGAGGGGGCACCTGCTCAGATGCCCCAGAGTATGAGGTGCTCCCACCCTTCTGGGGTGGACTTTTGTTGATTGATGTGGGTTAGGTCAGTCAGGGTCTTAGTCTTTGTGTTTGGGAAGAAGACAAGGTTAGTTGGGGATTTCTTAAACATGGGTAACATTTTCATAAGTTTATAGAAGGTTGCGTTTTCTTCTAGTACGTGTCACATGATAAACGTGATGATCTGACAATTGTCAGGTACACACAAGCATGTGATGATTTTGCAGTGTTAGTTCTGCATATTTTGCTCTGGTCCCTCTAATCTGCTTATATGACCCTCTCCTGTTGTCCTACTCCGTAGGATGGGAGCAGGGTGATGATTGCTCTTGCTGCCTCCTGCTAGTTAGGGGCACTATGAAGTGCAGTGATGTTATTTGTCGGGGGGAGATCTAGGTGGCCGGTGGTAGTTCTGTGGTAGGTTTTGTCTGTTGGACCATCTGCCTTTTGATAGCATTGACGCAATACAGATACCAGTTTGCTGTGACACAGAGGCTGTATCTCTCTTCTAACAGGAAATTAGTCATTTTGTTTTGCCTTTGGTTTCTTATGTCCCTCTAATCTGCCCTTACATTCCCATCTGCAAAAGCTCTATTTTCATCCTTTTTCCCTTCAGTTCTTATTTTTCTATCCTTTTTCCCTCCCCTCCTTCCCCCTTCTCCTATCTCTTGTGTGCTTGAAAAAGATCTTCCTACTTCTTCTTTAACTATCTTCTATTTTGCTCTATCTGTCTCAGAAACCAAGTGATTTTTAAGTTTGTGTATCTGACTTATTTCACTATTATGGCAATTTTATTAATTTGCCTATGAAGACCTCAAGTTTGTTTTAACAGCAGAATAGTACTCCATTGTGCATAAATACCACATTTTCTTTATCCATTCTTCTGTGGATGGGCATAAAGACCATTTCCAAAATTTAGCTATTATAAACTGTGTTGATATAAGCATAGGAATGTATGTTTCACTGTGATATGATGTGGTTAACTCTTCAGGAAGATGCCTACAAGGGGAATAGCTTGGTCAAATGGAATTTCTAGTTTTAGTTTTTTGAGAAATTTCCACATTAGTTCCCATCGTAGTTGTACTAGTTTACATTTCTACCAACAGAATAGAAGAATTCCTTCCTCCCCCATATCCTTGCTAACATTAGTTACTATTCGATTTCTTGCTGATGCCCATTCTTTCTGGAGTAAGATGAATCTCAGTGTTTTCTTAATTTGCATTTCTCTGGTGGCTGGTGATGTTGAGTGCTTTTTCATGTATTTATCGGTCATTTATAGCTCTTTTGAGAGCCATCTGTTCACTTTGGTTATGCATTTTTGATGTGGACATTTATTTAGGGAGGGTGTAATTTTTTAAAGTTCTTTATATAGTCAGATGTCTGTTGCCACACTCTTGTAAGAGAAGGTTTTGAGATGAAGGGTTTAGCAGAACTTTCATCCCGCTGTAGCTCTGGGCCAGTGAACAGAGGCACAAGTGGCGAAGGGACACCAGCTTTGTACGGGAACTGTGTCCCTCTGTGGTGCCCAGAAGCCACTGTCTATGTACGTTGAGAGGTCAGAGGCCCTTGCTGCCCAGAACCTATACTGTGTGGGGTAAGACAGAGGGCACACAAGTCACTGCAGGCCAACTCACAAAGCCACTGTCCCTGTGGTCCCTTAGACCTGTCTCTGCCAGGATCCTGGACAGTTCTAGTTCCCTGATTCTGGAAGAAGGAGCCCAGGGCTCTTCTTGCTCCTGCAGGGCTCCAGAACAGCCTACCCCTCCTTTTTGCCACACTGAGGTGTTAAGGTGTCCAGAGTTGTTCTCTACTCCCAGAGTCCTAACAGATGTGTGGAACACACGTGCACACACATGCTTCACACCTGCCTGGATGCTCTTGGACCCTTCCACCTCCAGGTCAGGCCCACCTCAGCACTAGGCCCCACCCATTCTCCGTGAAGCCACACCCACTCTCCTACCACATGCTTTTCCTCTTTCACTTCCCAGGCAGGCTGAGTCCCCAGGGCCCTTTGGGGTTCGGTGTGCCATCTGATCAGTTCCTTGTTCTGGTCCCTACTCCAGGCCTCGGGCCTGCTTACTCTGCCTGGCTGCCACCCAAAGGTGTTCTCTCCATTCCTGTCCCTCTAAGCTCAGAAGGGGCCGGGGGAGCCTCAGGTGCGGTCCAGGAGAAGCACCCAATGCCCCTTCCACCCAGGGATCGCAGAGAACACTCCCCTGCAGGGCCCTGTGTTTGCCTCCTGGCCTCTGGCCCCAAGCCTCATTTCCGTAGATGCCTTCCTCATTTCTGTAGGTAGGTGTGATCGCTTCTCCTGGCCACTGTGACTGGCTCAGAAGGGACACAGGGCTTGCAGAAGACTTCTCACTTTTCAGTCCTGTTCCTCCTCCACTGCATGCTGTGTGATCCTGGACAAACATTTAAATTTCTGCACCTTAGATTTCTCATCTACACAAGGCGGACAATGATGACCCATAGTACATGGAGCTTATGTATTGATGGAGCCTTGCAAAAGGCTCAGCATAGAGCAAGCGCTCAACAAACATTGGCTATTGCTATTAATGGGATGAAGTCTGGGCCTTTGGAGGAAGGTAAAGAGCAACTATGTCTAGCAAATCTCACTACAGGTACACCTTATACTCAGCCTTGGCATCAGGACATAGTTTGGTTGATGTTGCCTGAGCTCCTTGATCCAGCTATTCCTGAGGCTGACTCTTTGAGCACACAAGTCAACCAAGCCTTTTTATCTTTTGCCTTTTGCTCAAGTTATTTTGACCCGCGTTTCTGTCATTTGTAACCAAAGGACTCTTAATGGGCATCTACCCATAGATCTTCATTCAAATACCACTGAGCTTTGTGGGCTTGGGCACATTATTTCCCTGCTCCAAGACTTAATTTGTGCATCTATAAAATAGGAGTTCCTTTACCTCCTTGTGGGTCGCTCCAAGGATGAAAAGGGTGCGCGCTCAGTGACACCTCCAAGGAGGCGCTAAGGAAACCCCCTTCTGTCACAGCTGCTCTGTTCTATTTAAATCTAGCTCCCTACCAACCTGGCCCGGGGGTCTGGAAAGCCAATCCCTACCCCAGGCCCAGGTCCCCCACACAGAGAAAGAGCCCGATTGGTACAGCCTTTATTGGTTCTCCAGCATTTTCCAGAAGAATGGTGTCATTTGAGGGCCACAGGGGACAGGGGGAGTAAAAAATAACACAAACAAACTGAACAGAAACGAAAGAGGGCGGCGAGAGGGGCTGAGACGGGGCATCCCGGGCAGAGATGGTGGGGCCATCAGCACCGCTTAGCTTTCAGCCACCAGAGTGGAGAATTCTGCAAAAGAGAAGAACGAGTCACAGAGGGAGAACGAAAGGCCCCATCTGAGTTGTAAGAGGGGGCAACACTGGACTTCCTCAAGGTCGTAGCTCCTGCTCTGGCCACCCTGGAGCGACAGACTGAGTGAGCGTGAACAAATACATGAACGAACGACTAGATGGGAGTTTACCCTATCTTGTGCATCATCATGACGAGTCACATATGAACTTGTTATTAGTGTTCATTACAATAAGGATCCTACTAATAAGGACCCCGGGATTTGTGACCCACGACCCTTGCCAGACACCTTTCTAGACGCTCTGTGTACTGCGTCTCATTGGACTTAACAAACACCCCATCTTTTCTCATTATGTCTGATCTAGGGAGAAACTGAGGCTCAGGATCAGCAGTTCTTCTGGACTCCTGAGTTGTTTTTCTCTCCATGAGATGAGAGGACAAGGAGTTCGCCCCCAGACTCCGAGCTATCTCTGAGATGCCACCCCCGGGGCCTGCCCGGTGTGCAGTCTTAGCTAAGGTGCCAGTGTCTCTAGAAAACACAGTATTATAAGGTGGGGCTGCAGATGAGAGAAGGAAGCCTCGCTGGGTCTTATTTGCTGGAAAATGTCTCTGAGTTTTGCTTCTTTCACTCCCAGCAGAGGGCTTGGCAGTAAGAGCTCCTGGGGAGAGAGAAAGGAGAAACCGGGTGCAAAATGGATTTTTTAAAAGGCTACAAAAAGTACCTGGGACTTTTTTTTTCCATGCTTTTCCTCGTGGTTGCAGAAAATGCTACAGGAGCAGCAGGGGAAGGGGCTCACAGGAGATGGACTGGCTGCCATCCTGGCAGGGAAGGGACAGTCCTGGAGCCCCTGCCTTTGTGGGCTGCAGACACCAGCCTCTCCTGCACTTAGGCTGTTGCAGGACAGGAAAAGTGGATACCTGGACGTGGACTCTAGGAACTCTAGCTAGGGGAGAACAAGGCTCCGCGCCCAGGGAACGCCCCAACCCCAAGGCTCTTGGGCTGAGTGGCAGCCGGATGGCTGGGCCAGAACCCCCAAATAGCAAAACACCAGGGAGCCTCAGAGGATCCCCCATAATCCAGGCACCAGAGGACTTGTTTTCTGAGCCATGGGCCCTTAGGAGTTTACAGCACCTTGAAGGGGGCGGGGCTCTTTTGAAATGACTTTTAGCGTTAGACTTCTTACCAATACTGTTCATCTCTGACATTAGTAACTAGCATTAATTGAACGTCTACACAGGCAGCGTTTTGTAAGACTATCTCATGAATTCTCAGTTACCCCAAGGGAAATACACATTCGTCTACATTTTACAGATGGGGAAACTGAGACCCCCCCCCCAAGAGTTCAGAAGTTTGGCCACAGTCACAACAGCAGATGTGGTTCAAGCAACATATATTCTTGGGCTTCCTTCCTGACCCTAGAGGTTTCTGACCTACTTTGACCTAGAGATAGAGTGACACACGTCCCGGCTCAAATATCGCCACTGCCACGGCTCTGTCACATTAGCCCTTTTTTATTTACTTCATGCTACTTAGCACACTCTGAAATGATCTTATTTATGTACTTACTTATTTTTGTCAGTCCTTCCCCTCCCACCAGAATGCAGACTCTAGGGAGACAGGGGCCCTTCTCTCCACACACCCCTCTCCTCCTGGCCCCTAGCAGGTGCCAGGCAAACGGACGCGTGGGAGGGAGGCCAGCGGCCCTGAGTCCTCAGGCCTCAGCTAGCATGTGACCCTCAGTGGGTCGTGGGAGGGAAGGGGCACCGTCCCCATCTGGTAGGAGGGGAAGGGAGGCAGGACAGGGAAGGTGCCCAGCAGGGCTGCCCTGTCCCGGGGCCTCGGGGACACTCCCTGTGAGCAGAGGCGGCTCCTGGCTGAGGCTCAGGCCCGGCTCCAGTGAAAAGAAGAGCCCTGTCCAGCCCCGATGCTGCCCCTTCGTCTGGCAGTCTACCGGAGCTGCTCTTGCGCGTGCTGGGTCTCCGAGCTGTGCTCTTCCCCCGGGGTTGGGGCAGTCAGGACAAAGCCCTCTGGAGCACCCTGGACAGGACCTGGTGTGGCTGGTGTGGAAGAGGCCAAGGGACGACGCCGAGGATTCCCAAGGGCAGAAAGCCAGGCATTGTGGTGCCCAACCACGGGAGATATCTGGGGCTTTGGGGGTTCTTTAGAGCCCAGGAATCAGCCCTTCTGTCCATCCCGGAGTTGCTTAGAAGCAGCTAGAATGACGCAATGACCGTGTAGCATGGCCCTTTGCAGGGCATTCTAATTTTATTCCTTTAGAACCTTGCCCAGGGCCTTTGCAGAGAAATTGAGGGCAGGGGCCACCTCTTTGTCCCTTTTCTGTCAGCCTCAGGGCAAAACTCTTTGGAACCCACCAATTAACGAACAACTGTCCTAGCAAAGGTTTCCTCTAAAACTCTCAGGTCTCACCTTCAAGAAAAACAAAGAAACAAAGACTAGTCACTTTGCCCTTGTGGGTCTTGGTTTTCTCTTCTGTGAGGTGTCTGGTCTCATGAACGTCCTGCCAGTTCTCACACAGCTTTGAAGCATTCCAACAGGGGGTCAACTCGCATTTCTCACTTCTGTAATCTTTGATTAGATCCTCCAACACACTGTGCCTCAGTTTCCTCAGCCTGAAGCTCATAACAATAGCTACTTCCTGGGGCTCCTCAGGGCGCCACCACTAAACCACTTGCTCAAAGGTCTGATGTATCCTTTTACCTGCTGTAATGAATACACTTCTACTCCCCAAGTCCCTTCGAAGTGCAGCCCAGAGCACACCGGGAGAGGACAACTCTGGAACCTTATCAGTGTCCTGCTGCTCCTGGGCTAGTGCTCATCCCCACCCCTCCCCCTACTTTCTGTCTCATCCTGTCACCTGCCTACCATCTGCCAGCAGCACATCAGTGGATCCCAGTCTTGGGCCATCACCACCTGATTGGCGGCCCTGGTCCCTCATGTGCTTCTCTGGGGCTCAGTAGTTTCATTGGCAAAACGGTTTAAGTGTAAATGAAGCCTGCTTGCCCAGCTATGGGAGAGCAGGTGAGAAAATATAAACCAATCCTGGCGCTTAGTGGGTGGTTTATAAGTGCTCCTTGGATCTCAGCATAACTGACTCCAGTTGGATCTTTGAAATAACCATAAAAATTCTGCGACTGGGCTGGAGATTTAGCTCAGTGGTTCCGGTGCCTGCTGAGGAAGTACAAAGTCCCTGGTTCGATCCCCGATCCCTGATAACCACATACAACAATATTGGGCATGGTGACTCACACCCACCAACCATCAGTACCACATACCACAACGCCGGACCTGGTGGTTTACGCCTGTAATCCCAGCACTCGGAAGGCAGAGGCAGGAGGATTGCTGAGTTCAAGGCTTGCCTGGGCTACATAGTGAGCTCAGGGCCAGCCTGAACTACAAAGCGAGACCCTGTCTCAAAAAAAAAAGTCTGAAAAGAAGGACACAAATCTAAGCACAGGACACAAAAAATCCAAAGGTTAGGTACAAGTTTCCATCGTGAGCTATCTGATCTGAATTAGAATCCATCTGTCTCCAGAACGGCCATCCGTGCTGCAGCTCATCTCAGACCCTCAGTTTCCTCATCTGTGAGATGGGGCTACTGAGCACATCCCATCAAGAGCAAGGTGTGTGATGTAGGCATGTGGGAAGATGTGTGCGAGGTGCCCAGCACAGAGCCTGGTGCATGGGGTGAATGCACTGAAACCACTGCTATTGTCTAGGTTTGGGGGGGCAATTCCTTTGGAGGGGTCCAGAACAGTCTTTCTTGCACACGGCACTGCTTTTGCAATCAAGGCCCCTGGGGTTTCCTTGTCCATTGGGAAGGAGGAGAAGGCAGGATGCAGCCGGAGGAAGGCAGCGGGTGGGGGTTGGGCCGGCTCTGTTCTTTCCCTTAGGAACCTGAAATTAGCCTAATTAGGTCTGCCCCCGGCTGGGGTGCTGTGGGGATTGGACAAATTTAGCAGCTATTGACAGGTGAGCCCAGCTCTGAGCGCCCCAAGCGAAACTGAGACTCTCGCAGTCAGCGTCTGGAAGCCGCGCGCCTCCCTTCCCCGGCAGTGATGACTAGAGGGACGGCTCGGGCTCTTGGTTTCTCACCACCTGCCTCTAAATAGCTCCTGGGCTCGGTTTCTTATAAAGTCCCACTGCGGACAAGGATCGCTTTCCCTTCCCGCGGGTCATTCGGGGTCAGGCCAAGGAGGGGGCGTAAACAGTTCTGGGGCTCCTTGATCGCCAGGTGCTTTGGGAGGTAGTATCCCATCTCCCCTCCTTGGCTGTCTTTTCCCCATTTCACTTACGGGGAAACTGAGGCTGAGTCACTGCCGGGAAGATTCTAACTCTAGCGAGAAAGAGACGGGCCACGCCTCTTTCTCCAAAACTGACAGCAACGGCCCTGCGTCCCGCCTCAAGCTGTAGCTTCAGACGCAGAGGACAGGGACAAAGAGAGGGAAAAGGAGCATCTTCCTCCGCCCCACTGCTGCTCCATTTTCCAGGAGGCCAGTTACATAAGGCGCCTTGCCTCCTCTCATCTAGCGCAGCAGAAGGCCGGGCCCGGGGACGCGCACCGGGAATAGAGGCAGCAGATTGCGTGCGCGGGAACCATTTATAACCAGACTCCGCTCGGCTCGCGCGGGCCGGGGGTGCAGCCAGGAGCCCCGGGTCCCGCTCGGCCAAGGACTCGCTCCGTGACTGTGGCATTGAGCATTCCCTGGGCCTCAGTCTCCACGTTGCTCAGTGGGCAGCGTGCCCTACACCTCCGGCTACTGCTGAGGCACAAGGGTGGGCGATAAAACGCTGCCTGCCCCCGGACTCACGTCAGGACCGCCCGACGTGGCCATCCTGCCTTGCGCGGCACTCAAATCCCGAAGGGACTGGCCGGCCGGAAGGACTCCTCCCCTGGCCCCTCTGTCTCGGGCTCGCTCTCCTTCCTGCCGAAGCTGGGATTCCGCAACTTCCACACTGAGCTAAGGAGTCTTGGGAACAAAAGCGTTCACAGAAGCGGAGAGGAGAGGAATCATTCCCAGAACATTCACTTAATTCCAACAACTTGTCAGCGAGAT
>PVIC010006938.1:0-52504 GCA_004025085.1 Thryonomys swinderianus
TATGTATGAGTCTGTGCATGTATATATAGATATATCTATATACACACATATATATATATATTATGATACATATAGGCGAGCTCAAAGCTCTTAATTTTTCTCTGAGGAATAAGAAAGAACTACACCTGCTGAATACTGTAGTAAGCTCTTATCTTTATCTGGTTTTATATGGCCAGGGTACCCATGAGCCTTTGGTTGGGCTGTATAATTCTGAGGAATTTTCACTTAGAATATCATCTTTAGAGATTGATGCATTTGTATATAGCTTATAGGTGAACACTGATACTTCCAGAGTGACATATTTTCCCCATAACATTTATATAGGAACTCTTCCTAAGCACATAGTAATTACTCATCATGATTTTGCACATTTTATAAAAGAGGAAGGAAATTCAGTGTAATGCTTTTGTTTCCTGATACAAAAATCACTCTTAATATCCAATGATTTTAATACACCGTTAATTACAGAATGATGCAATAAAGACATTGTTAGCTGTTATACTCATCTATTATCCCTTAATTTATTATTTATTAAGGGAAAAATATATCTGTGATCTAATCGCTTCCTTAAAGTGGCCTTGACCTTACTCTGTAACACTCAATTTTAAAAAATAAGCTGTGAAGTTATTGACAACACAGGGGTGGACTCATATATCTGACCATTTAAAAGTTAAACAATACGAGGTTTGCCTGAGCTACATCGTGAGTTCAGGGCCTGCCGGAAGCCAACCAGACAAAACAGCGGGGTCGTGAAGTCGAGGGGCGCGGATTAAGAAAAGAGAAGACAGGAAAATGGGCTCGGGAGGGCCTCTCGGTCACTACCGAGCAGGCCCCGAGTTTATTCTTCAGTGCTCTTTTATAATACTTCTAGCCACGGTGGTTACGTGCAAGGCTTCCAATTGACATTTGTAGTTAGGGGTTAACATTTAGGTTTAACATGCTTAGAATCTAGGTTTACAGGAACTCAAAATACCAAGAAACCTGTGGAATGCTCTCTCTGATTCTGAAATTTCTCCCCAGGTAATCTGCAAGTTTCTTATCTTATACTAAAGGTTAGCCCAGGCCCTCAAGGTGCAAGTTTTTTTCTTAGAATACTTCCCCATTCCTATCCTTGAAAGGTTACTTCTTTTTGTCATTTTATTTCATCACTAAAACAGCATCCTCTATTATTGATGCAGTCAGTAAATCAAGCAGAGATTGTATTAGAGGAAGAACAGCAAACTCCTAGTAGAGGGGTCAAGGGAAGGCAACTCTGAGCCAGAGGTTAAGACTTCTTTGATCCGGCATCCCAATGCAGCGATCCAGTGGTCGCAGATCATCTTGGGAGCTGGGCAGCACTGTTTGGTATAGTGCAGATCTCGCAACTGCTAGTTGGTGCAGCACCCAGTGCAGATCTCCAGGACTGTAAAGAGTCTCCTCTAGAATGGTCGGCCTCCCACAAGGGCCAGCCCAAACTGCAAAGACCCTGTCTCAAAAAATAGAAAAGTCCAACAGCAGCATAAGGAACCCATACATGCTGATGAATATCTCCCATGCTTGGCAGCATAAAACAAAATCTAGTAATACAGGTGCTTTATGTAGTGTATTCATGCTTGCAAATAATTCACCTAAGCTTCTCAAAGTACGATACTTACTTTTTGTAGCAGAGGTTGAAACACAAGCACAGCAAGTTGTCAAGTTGTGTGAAGTACTTTAAAATCAAAGGGAAAGGATCTAGGATGACCCAAAAAAGGCAAAATACGTGCCCACCTTTAGACAAAAGAGAGAAGATCTCAATAATGTTTTCTTGGAGATCTGCTTTAATTCTCCCTTTACCCTCTGTGACAGATGGCAGGAAAGGTGTCTGAGGAAAAGTGTCGTGTCTCATCACCCCTTGTCTTCTGGACAACATGCCATCCTCGTACTCATGACCAATTCACAGGAAATAAGGAAGTGCTGCGAAGTCCTCTTCCTCCCCTAAGGAGGAGTGTGAAGAGTGCCCTCATTTGTACAAGCACCCTGCCTTCCCCAGTGCAAGCTCATAGCACATTAGCAACCTCCCAAGCCAGATTTAAGACAGCTCTGGAAAAAATATAGACTGCTATATGTCAAGTATGTGAAAGAGGGATAGAGTTATATTCAACCTGTTTTCTATTAACCATCTCTCCTGGCCGCTAACATTTCTCCTTCTCCCTTTAAACTATGACACGTTTATTTTATAGAAAGAATAACGAAGATCTACATCCACAGTTCTCAGAAGAGTAGTCCCTGGATCAGCCGCATCGATATTACCTAAAAACCATTAGAAATGTGAATTCTCAGGCTCCACACCAGACACATTTAATTCAACACTCTGCAGACCACATTTAAGAATCTGTTTCACCAAGTCTTCCAGGTGCCAACATTGGAGGGCCACAGATCTGAAATGATTCTCTTGCCACTTGCTTCTTCTCACACCTCAATTCATCTGATTAAAACAAAAATTAGAAAGTACTTAGAGATCATATTTTATGAAAATGTGCAAAAGAAAAATCATTCGAAATTTCCCAATAGATTGGAAAGCAGTTATCCTTTCATGGAGACTGCCAGATAACAACAACAACAACAAAACCAAAAAACAAAATGAAAGCTGGGCGTGGTTGCTCACTCCTGTAATCTCAACACTTAGGAGGCTGAGGCAGGAGGATTGCCTGGAGTCTGAGACAATTATAGTGAAACTTTGTAAACAAACAACACCAAGAACAAAAAGATGAAAATGACATAAACTTCACTTGCAGAGCTTCCAAAAATCTGCATAGTCCTGGTGGTGGGAGAGGGGATTAGGGGAAAAAGGAGCATGGACAAGGTCAGGAACTCCTCCTTGAAAGCCCTCTGCCTTAGTGCTTTAAAAAAAAAAAAAACCTTAACCACTTTCCTTCAAAAGAATCGTGAATGATCACACATTACTACTCAAAAATCCCCTCGCATTGTTTAGCAGCTGGTTTTAGAGCAATGCAAAAGATAACTGCTCCTTAGATCGCTGAGTGATAACTGAACAAAATTAAACTGGTTTTAGGGACCAAAGCTCTCCTACTCCCCTGCCACATCAGGCTTCTCTGACTCCCTGCTTGGCGTCACAGGAGGCAGGAAGATACTTTGAATATGAACTTGAGGTAGCAAATTTATACCCCCCTGGATATTATTTGGTTTCAATTAGGAGCCGGTGATTTTCTTCTTTCCAAACTAGCTTTTCATTTAAAGACTGGTGGGAAGGAAGGGACACTACCATCCTGCTGGTTTTGACTTACCTTTGCCTGGTGGGTGGATAGAAAACTATTTGCTGGCAAAGAGAGAAGGAGAGGGAGAGGGAAAAGAGAATTTCAAAGAGAAAACAAACTCATGTAAGAATGATGATGAGGGGCCAGAGATTTAGCTCAGTGGTTCCAGCGCCTGCCTCACAAATGCAAGGCCCTGAGTTCGATCCCCAGTAACCACATACAATGCTGGTCGTGGTGACTCATGCCCACCAGCCATCAATACCACATACTACAGTGCTGGATGTGGTGGCTCACACCTGTAAACCCAACACTCAGGAGGCAGAGGCAGGAGGATTGCTGAGTTCCAGGCTTGCCTGGGCTACATAGTGAGCTCAGAGCCAGCCTGAACTACAAAGTGAGACCCTGTCTCAAAAAAAAAAAAAAAAAAAAAGAATGATGATAAGAAAATAATGAAAAAGTCTAAGGGGAAAAATTTATATTTCACAGAAAGAGATTATATACTGTATTTGTGGTGTCAGATGTTGATATTCAATACCCCAAATAATCAAGAATCAGGAAGACCAACACAGCTAGCTAATTTTTATCGTAGCATTACTCTGAATAGCCCTGAGTGGAAACAACCCAAAATGTTCCTTAGTGAGCGAGTAACGGATAAACCAATGAAGTGAGAGTATGTGTGAGGGCCTACTCCTCTGCCCTGAATGGGACTGAGACTCTAAGACACACTACAGCCAAGGATCAGCCTTGTGGACACTGCAGGGTAAAAACAAACCAGTCCCAAAAGAGCCTACATTACGGATAACTTTTAGACACTGTTTCTCAGACAGTCAAATTCTTAGAGACAGAGAGCAGAGCCCTGATACACTGAGAGCTGGGGTGGGGGAGGGGAGGATTGCTTAATAAGAAAGTTCCAGTGAAAACCAAGGGGGCTTATACCTGCACATTTACGCAAGGTTTGATCCAGAGACTAGAGAAATATGATAGGAGTGAGCTCAGTGCTGAATAAACCAGCTAGGCGCCTTCGGGTCCTCACCCAGGGAACCAACCCAGGACTCTGACATGCAAGGCCCGCTAGGCCTCACCAGAGAACCACATCCAGGGCCCTCAGGTTGCTCTTACCCTCCTGATCCTGATAAACGGAACCCTGTTTTTAGAAAACTCTGCCTCGAGACGTACTTCAGGGAAGTTGAGAAAATCTTTCTGGTCCATGTTGTTTTTTCAAATCCCTTCAGTTTAAAATAACCAGTACACGAAAGTGCCATCCTTGGGAATAGTGGGCTCTTAACCACGTCAGTCTCATGGGAAAAAGTTCTTCTAAACCCAGAATGAGTGATAAGGATTGTCATGAGCAGGTTGAACATAAGCTCTTGGGTGGGCATAGTGAAGTTGATAAAACTAGTATTATAAATTACTTTCAGAAGAGGAAGCAAGGACAGGAAAAATGAGACCGGAAAAAGCCAAAAAGAAGCCAGCCGGGCAGGTGGAATAAGAGGTTTGAATGGCAGCTGAAAGGTCTGAGATGGTAAACGTTTGAAAAGCTCAACACAGAACATTGATTCTGAGAGCAGGAGAAATGTGTGAAACTCGGCGGCTCGTAAAGTTTCATTCTAAGGTGTCCTTTCTCCAGTGAACAGTATCACCGATCATGACAGGGAGGAATATTGGGGAACTGGTTGTCAAGGAAATGTCTATAGCTGAGTATCTTTTGTAGTTTTCTCAGGACAGGCAAGGGGAGGACAAGAAGACTGAAGAAAAGGTGCACACAGAGCTGCGGCCGGAAGCAGCCCCACCCCCAGGCAACAGCTGAGCAGGTGTTGAGGAGGAAGGAGCTCAGCGGACAGCACCTGGCACCTGCGCGGGGCAAAACACACCCTGGGTTGGCAAGTAGGGCCTGCTGGGAAAAAGAAGAGAAGAAAAGATCACGGAAATGACAATGAGTCTTGAACCTGGTAGCCAGAGGGGGAAATGATGAAGATGGCACAACCAAAGCAGAAAAGCTGGCAGCATTTCATTATTAAGGTCACAGTCTGGTTAATGGAAGGCCCTGCCTCTCTGTAAGTTTTCAGAATGTAGACAACAAAGACAAGGAAACAGGACAAAAAGATGCTTCCCAAATCACTCCTCCGCACTCCCAAGCTGCACTGGAGCTCTTTGTTAACAGTTTACCCTTCCCGCCCCCAAAACAGAGCTGGCAGGGTCTGCCCGAAGTCTTCATTGCTGACCCTGACCCTGACCCTCCTGGGCCTCTGGCAGGAAAGCCTCAGGCACTGCCGAGCTCCTCCCCGCCCCGCCGAGGCCCAACCTCCACTTTACTCATTTTCCTAAAAACACCTCGGTGTGCTGTTCCAGGTGATAAATAATGCGTTGAGATGTTACATTACACCAAATAAATCGATGAAAACAAATGTCTTTCGGCAGAATAATTTTGTCTTAAATTTTTAGCATGTAACAGAAATAGATTTCCTGTGCTCTAGAGCATAGACTCTCAGGAGCACCAATCAGGGGTCCCTGTTCAAGGTTTTGTTTAATTTTAGAGAAAGGACTGCTGGCTAGCACAAAATCATCTTTAAAAAAAAAAAAAAAAAGGATTCCTGTATTTCACTAACTTCAATAACATATCACATATATTTGTCAATCAAATTAGAGTGTCTGTCAACCCATAATGCATTTCAGCTTCGCCAATATCAGTCAGCCCTGATTTATTTGCTTAATACGGATCTAATTGAGTTTCGGCTGCCCGCTCCTCTCAGCTGTTAACCGACCAAGTACAACTTTAATTTCCAAGACCGATGGTGTGGTAGCAGTGCAGAGGAAGAGCGATTTGCATAAGGCCCCAGAAGGGTGCCAAAACTCTTCACGCTTTAAACAACAGCCTTTATTATTCTGTAAGTGGATGTGTTGAATTTTCATGCTTTTGTTTCCAGTTCAGTCCTGACAGAAGAGAATAAAGTAGATTTTGCCAGCACCCCTGCTGTGCCCTGGGGGAGAAATTCAATGTGCCTCATTTGTCTTAATTGGAGAACCGCCCTCAGCAGCAGCTTTTTCTATGAATACATTAGCATCACAGGCAGAAAATTCAGGCCCACTTTTGTAGAAATAGTCTCCCCCTCGCACACCTCCCCTTTTTAAGACTAATAAACACTAGGAGAAGGGAGAAGTACATGTTTCCTCTCCTGGGTCCTTGCAGTTGCTGTGTAAAATCTCTGTGCGGGACAAATGCTTCGAGCCTATTTTATCTCTGCACTGTTATTAGAGCCAGTCGTGAAAAATGTGATAAATATCACCCATGACAGAGAGCTGAAAGCTTCTCTTTATTCTTCATAATGTACTAATCCTATATACTTGTTCTTGACTGGTTATGCAGCTTTTTCGGAAGGAAGAGTTCAAGATGAATGTGTAGCAGCTCTGAATGAATCTGGAAGGAAAAAAAGACAAAAAAAAGAAAGAAAAATTCTTACTGAGGTGAATTTATTATCACTAAAACGAAAGCAGCTATCTCCATCAAACCAAGATGTTAAGCCCTGTGCCAATTCATGGGAGAAATATTAAATTCATCTCCACGTTTTCCGTATTGCAAAGGGCTCCGAGTCAGGACAAACAGCCTGTGGCATCTAAATCATTCCCTAATCCTGGTTCTCCTAGTGTCAGATTGAACTAAAGGAATTTCAAGGTGGATTTTTCAAAAACAAATGTTTTGTCTTCAGGTTCCCAAGACTGATATTAATTCTTTCATCACATCTGTTCAACCAGCTTGCTGTGGCCAGCATCTGAAGGGTGAAAAACAGGAAAATATGTGATTTCTTAATAAAGTGTGATGTGTATACTTGCTTAGAAAGATATCTGCTTTCCAAAAAAAAAAAAACACCAAGTCCATGCTGTGTCTTGATATTTTTCCAGCAAGTCTCATTTACAAAGTCAAAGTCAGTTATTAGAGAGCTTCCAAGAATTTTAAATAAGGGGTGTGTGTGTGTGTGTGTCTGTGTGTGTGAGAGAGAGAGAGAAAGAGAGAGAGACAGAAAGAGAGAGACAGAGATCTTATTAAGGGCATGTTTTGTTTTGAATTCTTTGGATACCTGTTTAAAAATTATAACTTTGGGTCAGGTCCTGTGGGTGAATAGAAGGCAATGTCATTGATAATAATTTGAAGATGCAGAAGTTGCTGGGACCTGGAGAGAACCAATTGATTCTCCTTCTCTGTAAACCCCATTGTGTTACCAATTTCAAATGCTTATTACACCTCATCAGAAGCCAATGGCAAAGCAGAACTGCCCCTCTCCCTCCTCCAATCCTTCCCTTAGCCCCGGCACATCTCAAGAAGCTATGGTGAGTTGCTAAGTGTGCTAGGAAAGAATATTGCATTCCTTGTGTAGGAAGATGAAAAACAATCATTTGGCTTGATCTAATCTGGAAGGTGTGTCCTGCAGAAGGACACTTTACTGTCCTTTACAGCCTAAAAACAGCAAGCAGTTTACCTCGTTTATCAGATTGTCCCTCATGTTTTTTGAACAAGTCCCTTGGAGTAGTCCCAAGCCACGCCCACGCTGAGCCCTGTACCTTGTCTTGTTTGTCTATTACTTATTCCTGACTCTTGGGGTCCATCAACAAGAGAGGTGGTCCCATGAGGCAGGCAGACGCTGTCTGTCCCACACCTCACACCATTGAGAAACCACCTGACAGTGGAATCCAAGGCTCAGTGAAAGCTTTTCTGGGGAGATTACTGCTGCTGTCCTCAAGCATGTTTTCCTGTTGAAGATTTTTCTTAATATCTGTTATCGTGATAATAATATGCATTCATTATACCAAAATGACAAAATTCCAATACCCATTTTGGAAAGAATCCAAGTTATTCATGTTTCTTTATATTGCTCTGGTTTTCAGATAATACTCCCTGTTCTTCCACAACATATGAGGCAAACAGGTATTTTGAGATGCAGTGAGGACAAAGACTTTCTGCTTGACGAAGTCAGGCTCTTCTAATCTCTGTTTTTCAATTAAGACCTGTCCTTGGATCTTCCCTAAGGATCCTAGTTTTAGCAAAAACTTACGCAGTTCTGTTCAGCAGAATCTCCCACTTTCAGTATCAGGTCACCCTCAGAATCTGGCCTCATCGCCCTGGTCTCCCAGCTGATTTCTAGTCACAGCGGCCTGAATTCAGCAAAATTCCTGAAGTTCAGTTTTGTAAAATTGACCCTACCCTCCCCAGTCCCGCCACCAAACCAGCACCTTGCTGGTGGGCTTTCTGTCCCTCCCTTTCCTGTTCTCGGAGGTAAGCCCAAGCTCTTTCCCCTACTGCAAAACCTCATCACGGATAGCTTAACAAGTAGCAGAATTCTTCTCTTTGAAAACGATTAGGCAAAATGGGTTTAATTTACTCGAATTTTCAAGGATTTATGAATTGGGACGCATTTGCAATAGACTTCAGGAAGCTCTGTTCCAGGAGCATGAGCAGAAGAGCAGACCAGACTGGACCGGTCCGAGCCAAGCATTTGCCTTAGGGAAGTATGGTCCAGGGGAACATTTCTGGGTCTGGGGTACCAGGGCTTTCTGATTGGCTACTCTTAAGCTTTGTTTACTATCTACACTAAGTTGGGTTTTGGGTTGTTTACAGAAGAACTCCAGGTACTGGAGCTGGGTTAGCCTGATGACCTCCCGGTTCATTTTCAGAGCAGCACAGATACAGCACCGAGCACCCTCCCCTCATTCTGTCAGCATGGCCGGCCATCCCGCCAATCAGATCTGACCTCTTTGTAAAAACAGATTTGTTGTGACCATGGGTAGATAAGGAGGACTGCTTTGAGGTGATTCGTAATTTTTTTTTTCCCTGTGGCATCCTATTTCTAACATAAATTCAGCCATGGTGGTGCACACCTATAATCCCAGCTAGTCAGGAATTTGGGGCAGGAAGATGCCAAGTTCAAGATCAGCCTGGGCAAATTACTGGTAACCTGTACTAAAATTTAAAAAGAAAAAGTAAACGTCTAAGGACTGGGGATGTAGCTCAGTGGGAGTGTTGGTAGAATCGCATGGTTTAGCCCTGGGTCCGATCACCTAGTACAGAAAAAGAAGGGAAAAGCAAAAACAAAACAGAAAAGTAACCAGGAGGAGACATGATGGTCGAGAAACAAGAGGACGTAACTCTTCACAGAGTTTGTCCTGAAGACCTAGAAGAACAGTAACCCTAGCGATTTCACACATTATGGTGATTATGTGGGGTGAGTAGGTGGGGAACAAAAAGACAGATCTACAGCCACCAAATCTCCTGGAACAAACCTTTTGAACGCTGCAATTTCAAGTAATATAAATATTAATGTGGAAAACTCGGAACCATTTACTTTAGAAAACACTGCTTTGACTATATTAGCGTGTTGAATTATATATGTGATTTATCTAATCAACACAGGCAAGCCAAACAAAGCCCAGAGCAGACTCCTTGGCAGGACAACAGAATTCAGGTTAAATCAAAATATTTCTAAGTTCAAAAATTAATGACCTAAAATTCTATGTGATGATTATCCCTACTGAGTTGCAAAGGGAAGGAGGTATAAGTACTAATTTAACATCAACAAATTAACAAGAAATAGTAAAACAAAGCTTTCTGTAGTAACAGATAATGAAATGATAGAAAGAGAATGCTTCTATTTGTTTTATATGCTGAAATTTCTCACCTTAGGAATTTTGAAACAAATTAAGCCAGCATAAATCTTCTGTATATTCAGGGAATAACTTATTTTTTTTTTCTTGACCGAATGTCTTTGTTAGCCATGAAGAGCCACTTTCTTGCTTGGTAATATCTTTGTATCTGATTCTAAAGAAGTCATGCTGCATGTGTGTGGTACTGGGTTGGAAACCAGGCCACGGACATGCTAGGCAAGCACTCTTCCACTCAGCCCTTTTTATTTTATTTATTTTTCATTTTAGACAGGGTCTCACTAAGCTGCCTGAGCTGACCTTGAACTTGCCACCCTTGACCTCAGATTCCTGAATAGTTTGGATTATAGTCCAATGCTTCTGTGCCTGATTGAGAAAGTCATTTTGAATAACCTCTACTTTAATCGTGGACAGGGTTCAGAACATGATACCTTAAATTTTGAAATTTTGATTAGCAAATATTTCAGGCTAAGGGAGCTTTTCAAACAATAGGTGCTTAACAAACTTAGAGCTCACCCCTCCCTCCCTTGAAGCAGGTTTTAGATCCTCCTGAAAGAGGAAGAGATGAACATCCTCTCCTAAAATGGACGCACACACAAGAGGACCTAGGTGAACAGGCTTTACCGTGCTCTCTCTGGTTTATTACCCTTCATATTATTTAGGCTTTTCTAGAGGAACAGAATCAATAGAAAATGTCTGTGTAATCACACAAGGGGATTTATTGGACAGGCTCACAGGGCCAGGGGAGACCAGGAATGTGCTGTGCTAATTTGCTAGGGCTTTTGTTAATTTATTCGAGTTGACACATTGTGGTTAACATTAACACTCTTACTCGGTACCTTTGTCCTGCCACATTTTCCGTGCCTGTCTGTTCTTTCCAACCTAGTATTAAAATGCATAGGTAGAACCATTTCTTCGAGTCCTCATTTCCTAATGAAGGCTCCTGTACCACCCAAAACCTGCCAAACAAATTAGTATTTTCCTTCTGTGAATCGATAGTTTGTTCCTCTAATTCACAGGGTCCTTGCCTTGTAAACTCAAGGAAGGAAAAGCTCATATTTACTTTGCAACTGGAAAAAGTTGCTTCTGAAAAAAGTGTAGCAGAGAGCAAAGTGCTAGCTAAATAAATACCATTGGCAAATATTTACTGAGCTCCCTTCACTTGCTGTGTGGCCCTGCAGTTTCACACCAGTATCATCCCACGCAGACCTGGCAGCGACCCTGTGGAAGGGGGCAATGCAGACTAGAAAGGCCTGGTATCCTCCCGAGGCACCCAGCTCCTTCTCAAGAGACCTAGATTCAAACCCAGGAACTTGGGTCTTGGAGTCTGCAGTACATAGACCCAGGGATGGTGGAATTGGGGATGATTTTTATTTTCTTCTTTTTTATTAATGGCCGTCTTTTTTGTTGTTATTTTGAGACAGAGTCTCATACTGAATTAAAATCAAAATGGATGCAAGGTCTAAACATTAGAACAGAAGTACTATAAACATTTAATCTGCTATAAGACAAAATAGGTAAAACTCTCAGTGATACAAGTGTAAGGAAAGAATTTCTGAATAAAACCCAGTTGCACAGGGCCGGAGGGTTAGCTCAGTGGTTCCAGCGCCTGCCTCGCAAGCGCAAGGTCCTGAGTTCGATCCCCGGTAACCACATATAATGCTGGGCGTGGAGACACTCCCACCAACAACCAACACCGCATACCACAATGCTGGACATGGTGGCTCACGCCTGTAATCCCAGCACTCGGGAGGCAGAGACAGGAGGATTGCTGAGTTTGCAGCAGCTTGCCTGGATACCATAGTGAGCTCAGGGCCAGCCTGAACTACAAAGTGAGACCCTGTCTCAAAAGCAAAAAAAAAAAAAACCCAGTTGCACAAGAAATAGTACTGAGAATCAAAAAAATGGGATCAAAATAAAAAAGCTTCTACATAGTAAAGGAAATCACTAACAGACTGAAAAGACAGCCCAGCAAATGGAAAAAGTTTTCCAGCTATTTTTCATACAAAACACTAATATCTAAAATAAAGAATTCAAAATGTTAGGCACTCCCAGATGTAAAGGCCCAACTTTAAAATGGGCATCTGAAATGAACAGAGACTTCTCAGATGAAGAAATACAAGCCAATAAATACATGAAAATAAATATTCAACATTGCTGGCCATTCAAGAAATGCAAGTTAAAAAAAAAAAAACAGTGGCATGAGTCCATCTCATTCCAGAAAGAATGGCCATCATCAAAAAAATCAACCAGTTGGGCCAGAGGGTTAGCTCAGTGGTTCCGGCGCCTGCCTCGCAAGCGCAAGGTCCTGAGTTCGATCCCCGGTAACCACATATAATGCTGGGTATGGAGACTCACGCCCACCAACAATCAACACTGCATACCACAATGCTGGGTGTGGTGGGAGACAGGAGGATTGCTGAGTTCAAGGCAGCTTGCCTGGGCACCATAGTGAGCTCAGGGCCAGCCTGAACTACAAAGCAAGACCCTGTCTCAAAAAAAAAAAAAAAAAAAAAAAATCAACCAGCAACAAATGCTGGTGAGGTTTTGGGGAGAAAAGAACCCTTCTCCACTGTTGGTGGGAGTACAGATTGGGGCAGCCACTGTGGAAATCAGTGTGGAGATTCCTCAAAAAAACTAAAAGTAGAAATCCCATTTGACTCAGCTATTCCCTTTCTTTATGTATCTTCTTCAAAAAGTTAAAGATATCATATAACATTGACATCCAGATGATATCTAGACACTAGACAACAAACTAGGTCCCTGTGTCAGTCAAAGTAGAAACACGCCACTTTGGCCTATATCTAGTATCTGAAAAAAGCTTAAAATGGACCAAGGTTATACTCTTTGATAGTCATTTGCTCACACAAAGTAAAGTAATGAAAACAGGGACACAGCTTTCACTGTTGCAATCAGCTCTCTAGAAGAGAGGGAAAGACAAAGCAGGGAGAGAGGAGAGACTCAGACCATACCAACATGTTCTTAATACTAGAGGCAAAGAGAAGAAAAGCGATGGTGGAAGGTACAGCTGAAAGCAGTTTCCGGTGAGAGTGGGGCACTTGACAAGCTCAGGTATATCTGGGAGGACACGGTGGCAGGCAAGAGCACCCGAGAAGTAAGGATACTCTCAAATTCTCTGAGCTGTGACAGCGCTGTCTGCCTCACTCATCCAAACACATTATTCACCTCCATATCATAGATTCTGTCTTAAGGGCTGAGCTATAGTAGCATAAAACAAAAAGAGAAATCCAAGAAAAGCTCCCACAGGCATTCAGCTTACCACCTGGCTGCAGATAAGCCTGGGACTGGATATCTTGTATGCTTAGGAACATTGTCAGCTGCTGTCTGGATGTGATCTTCGTCTGTTCAGGGTGCTGTACCACAGTGCCATAGGCTGAGGGGGCGTATGAAGAACAGAAATCTATCTCTTTCAGTTCTGCAGGCTGGGAAGTACTGAACTGAGCACCAGCAGATTCAGGATCTGGTGACCCTCCGCTTCTTCCCCTCTAGCTGACTTCTCTAATTCCACGATGGGTCTCGCATTCTATGAATCTAGGGTCCCAACATACGGACCTAAGGGGGGAAATAAATTCCATCTGCAGAGTACATTTACTAATTTGCATGAATTACAACAAACATGAGGGAAAAATCTTGAACCGTTTTTATAATCTGGCCTCAGATGTACATGATAGAGCATGAATGAGGACAGCAGAAGTCAGACTGTTGAAGTCAGACAGCAAAATTGCTGAAATATATCAGATACAAACCTGGGTCTAAGGGAAGGAACACAATGGGAACTGCACTGGGTTCCACCCTAACCTAATCCTCAGAGACCCATCACACACGCTGGACAAAAGAAGCGACATGTATGTATGATTAAAAAAAAAGTGAGGCAGCCGGGCGTGGTGGCTCACGCCTGTAATCCCAGCACTCAGGAGGCAGAGACAGGAGGACTGCTGAGTTCGAGGCTTGCCTGGGCTACATAGTGAGCTCAGGGCCAGCCTGAACTACAGAACGAGACCCTGACTTAAAAAAAAAAAAAAAGTGAGACAAGGAAAGCTACTGACCCAAGTTCCTAAGTTAAGTGTAAAGAGGCACCATCTTTCAAGCTTGGAGACAGGAATCGCCGGGGCCACAATGCACAACACGGCAAGGGAACAGGTAAAGTTTAGTTTTTAAGTAAAGAACAGGAAGAGATTACTAATAGTTACTGATACACCAGGACAACTCTAAGAAGATGTTATAATGAAGGTTAAGTGCCGGTGATTGCTCTCTGGCTGCCAGAGAGCAGGAGGACCTTCATGCAGACAGTGAACCACGTCCTGGCCCAGACAGTAGATGGCTCAAGATCTCTGCCTGCTGCTCAGAACAGCACCAATGCCGGAAGAGCAAGAATATTAGCATTAAGACTGATGACAGAAAACGACATCCTTGACTTTCAGGGTCACACACAACCTCCAAGGAGAGGCTTGTCTTTGCATATATTGTAACAATACCCACAGGTCGCCGCCCAAAGGCAGTGAACATGTGCCACCTAAATACAGGTGCAGTGCTTTTCTGGTTGAAAGGGACTTGTCCTGCTCTTGTGCTGCTGCCACTGCTATTTTATCAGCTTTCTGATTCTCACTTTGAGCTTCTCTTGCTCTTCATCTACCCACAGACTCACTTGCCAGCTCTACAGCCAAATCTCTTTGGTTCACTGTCTAGTGAAAGGAACAGCTGCCTCGAGCAACACAGAAAGGCCTCTGCTCACTAACGGCTCTCCACTCTTTAATGCCTGGTCAGTGCGTCCTCAGCCCCACCCTCAGGGAGCCCCATCGTGGTCTGACTTTATAGACCTTAGTGATAGTTCATTCTTGTGATACAATTGGCCATAGTGTAGCTACAGGCAAAGCCAACCATCCGCTATGTGTGCATGGGCATTTGTGAAGGCCGGGCTGCTTTTGAATGGCTTCCTTTAGCACCAAGTGGGGGGAAAGCCAAGCGTTCTGGGCAACACTTCAAAAGTCAACAGCTGCTCTGCACTCCCAGTCAATCCCAATTTGCCACTTGGCTGCTTGCTGATGAGCTGCTTGTATGAGTATTTGATAGCACCACAGTGCATTCCGCAGCTCACCCGTTGGCTTGTCGAGCTCTGGGCAGATATCAGGTACCCCAAAGTCTGGCTTCCCTGCAAGACAGCTTGTTATAAGAGAGAGAATATCTGATTAGAAGTCCAGAGTCCAGTTTCAGGTCTGAACTGTTCCTAATTACATACACGGTCCCTGAGACTTCATTGTTCAGTGTTGTTGTTGCTGCTATTAGCATGAACATTTTGCCATATGAGTTTTAAATAGATACAAAAATAGAATGAATAAAATCATATGTTCAGATACCTATCATTTAGTTTCAACAATTATCAATTTAGGATCAGTTTTTATTCATCTTCTGGGTTATCACAGAACAAATCTCAGGCTCATATCATGACATCCATAGATATTTCAGAATTTGTCACTAAAAGACTAAGATCACTATATTTTGAAAATTTCTCCATCTCACTATATCCTTAGAGATGAATAGTATTTTCAAATGGTCCAATGGTATTCAAAACTTCCTAATTCTCAAAGTTTTGTTTTTGTGTTTTGCTTTGTTTTGTTTTGTTGAGACGAGGCCTTCCTAAAGTGCTCAACTGTCCCCAAACATGCAATCCTCCACCCCAGCCTCTTGAACAGCTGGGATTATGAGTGCGTACCACTGTACCCAGCTTCCGATCATCAAAGGTCTAAAAACGTTCTTTTGAATAGAATCCTGATGATGGGATCAGAAGTATAACTGTTGAAACGTCTCTCAAGACTCTTAGAAAATTCAGGCTCTTCCTCTCACTCTACTTGGGGTGAAGGAGCGGACAACCTATCATTAGAGTTGTTCAGTTACTAGAGTTACCATAACTGGAGTTCCTTAGACTTGTCTTACTGCATTGTTATGGATATTTAATATGTTCCAGTGGCCTCTGCATATCTTATACTTACAAAGTTTGATCATTTCAGTTGTAGTAAGAATGTTTGTGAAGTAGTACTATGTCCTGCTCCTGTGAAGCCCACAATGTCCGGATGCTTATCTTCTTGAGTTGTTCACAACCATCAATAATTGCTGCAAAATGTCTATTCATGCTCCAGAGATTTAGCTCAGTGGTTCCAGTTCCTGCTTAGCAAGCACAAAGTCCCTGGTTCGATCCCTGGTTACCACATACAACAATACCAGGCATGCTGACTGGTGTCCACCAGCAATCAGTACCACACACCACAGTGCCAGACATGGTGGCTCACGCCTATCACCCCAGAACTTGGGAGGCAGAGGCAGGAGGATTGCTGAGTTCGAGGCTTGCCTGGGCTACATAGTGAGCTCAGGGCCAGCCTAACTACTAATCAAGACCTTGTCTCAAAAAAAAAAGTCTATTCATTAATTCTAGCCCATGTTCTATGGTTACGAGCTAAAGTATTTTTATAAACAGCAAGTCTTTCTTATAAAATATTTGACATCATTAAGAAAAGTAAAGTACATGTTTGAGTTTTGCCCCATATTCATAACTTATAAAAAATAATAACATTTCTGTAGTGTCCTCCAGAGAAGATCAGTGAGATCTGGCTTGCTCAAAACTACTCCATCCATGTCTGATGAGCTTCATTCACTTAGGGTTCTTTATCAGGGCCCAGCGAACTAGTGATAACCCTTCAGCAAAGCAACACAACCCCAAAAGGCTCCAGTAACTTTGTTGGTTTTCGGTGTAATGAAATCTTGTACATTTCCACAAACTTATTTTTGTAAGAAACCCTGGCTTGTATATAGTCAAAGTTAAACTTTTTCCTAATTTACATTATTAAAATTGTGAGCATACCAAAACGCAGGGGAAGTGGCATGAGGAACGATTTTCTACCTACGAGTCATCCAGGCGCAACAATTATAACTTCAGTGAGTTTCTTTCATCTACATTCACACCTACTTCTCACCCACTCCCTCGTCTCTTCCCACTTGGTTATTTTAAGCAAATTCTAGCTATCATACCAATTTTGTCTCACGATATTTTGACATGCATCTGAAAGATAAATGCACTTCTCTTAAATTCTGTCTCATTACATACTATTATGAAATTCTGATTTTAAATATATTTGAAATAAAAATGTCTATAGATTTATAATTTGACGCTGAAATTTCCCAACTTAGAAGAAACAGGAGACTCTTCAGTTACAGGGAACCCTTGAGTTACAATCAGCCTGACGTATGAATAATTTGGGCTACAACTAGAATTTAAGTTTAAACTTAGGACCAGAGTCTTGAGTTTTGACCCGAATGCTGGCTGCTTGTGCTTCCAGATGGTCTCAGATACAGATCTAACCCTTAAAGGGTTCTGGAAGGAACATGGCGGCATCCCTTCCTGTGTAGGATGAACTGAGAAATCCTGGACCAGTGTCTCTGAGGACACTGAGTTCTGCCTGTGCACAGGACAGAGACCCTGAGGGCTGTGAGGAGGAGCCTGAGCCTTCAATGGCCAGCGTGAGTTACTATCAGCCCTCATGAACAAATTGAGATCAGAAGTCAAGAGTTCAATGTGTATATTCCTTGAACTTTTTGACGTAATTCAGTAGTCTTTGAAAATAATCTTGATCTCTTGATATGACAAAATGTTCCTGTACATAGTATACATTTCTTGCCCCCAAATAAAGCTTTAACTATTTTGCCAAAGAAAATAAAAATATTTGGTTTGATAAGTGCTGGATGTTTTGAAGTATAAAATAAATTGACCTTGGGACCGGAGGGTTAGTTCAGTGGTTCCGGCGCCTGCCTCACAAGCGCAAGGTCCTGAGTTCGATCCCCGGTAACCACATATAATGCTGGGCGTGGAGACATGCCCACCAACAATCAACACCGCATACCGCAATGCAGGACGTGGTGGCTCACGCCTGTAATCCCAGCACTCGGGAGGCAGAGACAGGAGGATTGCTGAGTTCGCAGCGGTTTGCCTGGGCACCATAGTGAGCTCAGGGCCAAGCCTGAACTACAAAGCGAGACCCTGTCTCAAAAGCAAAAATAAATAAATAAATAAAAATTTAAAAATAAAAATAAATTGACTTTATGGTTCTTTGTTCAACATATATTTTTATTGTATATATTTTAAAGTTCAATGTCTTGGAAGACTTTAACAGTTTTCTAAATTAACAACTCATTCTCCTCAATAACAAAATCAGATACTTCAGCACTTACTAGTCTTATCCCAAGACCCAATTTATTATATTCATAATTTGTAACACTGAGTTAAAGAAATATGTAAGGTCAACAATTGCAATTGCAAGCTAGCGTATCTCAGAAAAGTGTTTATGTGGATGAGATCATTCCAAAATTGGAACACCATAGCAGATGTCAGAATATAAAATCAATTCTGGAATTTAGAATCAACCAAGAAACTGCCTAGCTCTCCACAGTCGCCCAGTCCAGCGAGATTCTAATGATGGTGAACAATCCCAAACCTCAGGGGCTGCAAAGGAAGAGACATTTCTCATTTACTAGTGGCCCTGCGTTTGCTCAGACATCTCAGGAGGTGCTGCTGCACAGAGCCCAGCATCTCAGGCCACCTCAGTCTCCTACCTGTGCCTCCTTCTTGTCACATGTTCCACGGGCACAGTGGCAAAGGAAGGAAGAACTTGGGAGTTGGCCATTGGCAGGGAGCACGTCAGCCCAAAGGACTACTTGCACGTGAATGGGCACAGGAAGACATAACGGTGTCTGCCACATCCTTCTTAGGCAGGATAGATGAACTATGGATCAGGATATGTAAAGGTGACCACAAAATGCTTCAGAAAATACATGGGAAGAGAAAAAGAAAGGGTTGCATGTGTTTCTAATTAAAATCAGAGTGAACAGAAGGGAGAGATCGTAATTACTGGCAAGAAGGTACCACAAATGCAAAAACTTTGAGTAAATAGGAAATTATGTTATGATATTCACCCTGGGTGGCTTAACATAAGGTCTCCAGGAAAAGATACTTAACTGAGGCAGCTCTCTTCTCAGGGAGCCCAGATAAGGAGGCTGTAACCTCATGGTTAAACCCCAAGCTATTATATATTATAGCATAATTGAATATGCGTCCTTTCAAACTAAGCCCCAAATAAGTGACCCACATTTTGAGTTTAGCTTATCTTACTAGAAAAAAGACAACAAATTTATTATACTGGGGAAAAAAAAGGCAAGTTTAGACCATCACAACAGAAAGATATGCACTTGAAATATGATTTAGCTGAAGGCAGTGAAAGTTGCTATGCACCATGACACTTGAGAATGTGTGTGAGTTTCTCAAACATACTCCATGGCTCAGTAGTGTTAGACCCTGATATATCCAGTTGATGCATTGTGTCATCAACCCAGCAGGAAGCCTTTGGAGAGCCATTTGTCCCAGGACCCAAATCAGATATATATTCTGATTGTTAAAAAGTATTTTGTTAAGCCAAATGACTGAACTATCTTTGACATACACGCCTGCCGAATGAATTATAACAAAAGTTGGCCACTTTGGGCCATAGGGCAGTATTATGAGGAAGAAAAAGTCTATTTTTTTTTTTAAGTCATTGATCTTCTACAGCACAAATGCCTTTTTCTTTCTGTCATGACTCTCGGTTGAGGTCTAAATTTCTTGCACTCTTTTGTAGCAGAACTTTGCAAAGTATAGATGTCATTATCCTCCACATTGTTTGATGAGGGATATTCAGTGTTGGCATAGTGTACAGTGCTATTTCCAATGCACAAGTAAGTTGAGACCGGAGAAAGAGAATAGGTGTTTGGGACCCAGTTTCCCTGGTTCAAGTTTCAGTGGTAGAGCTCAGCAGATTCCCAGTGTGTTAAAGTGGGATAATAATATCTCTACAGATCACTGTAAAGTTAATGGCAGTAAGAGACTGGCATGTGTAAACACTCATAAAGAGATGGCTTTCTTACTATTATCCGACAACAACAGGCTTCCTCTAAAATTACTCATTTAAACATTTTCGAATATAAATACAGGATTCTGAGTAGGTCTGAAACAATGGAAAGAACTTGTGTCAAAATGCATAACCTGCCTAAAGGCACCCAAGGACAAAGACAGCAAAAACATCACAAATAAACAATAACAACAAATCCATTGTGCCAGCCTGAACGGGTCTGCTTACCCGTGGTCTCAAAGACTCGAACTCTTTCTAATAATGTATTTGACAGTAGTTATTAGAATGTAATTTGCCTCTGGGCAACTTTAGATCCCCAGTGTGTAGAAGAGGCTTTTTCTTTGTGACAAAGGTTTCTAAATTGCTCTCCGTGTTCTTTCACTCCTCTGACTAATGTGTTAGTAACTCTACACACCCTAGCTTGGCTTTACTGCTCCCCTGCTGGTTCAGAGAACTTGAACCTTCTGTTATCCACAGGAGTGAAGTGTTCAGTTTCTCTTTCTCACTACCTGAATTCCCAGGAAAGCCAACAGAAAGGGAATGGGAAAACAGGGCAGAATATGTTTCATTTGTCTTTGGCTTTTCTTGTATCACCGTGATTTCCTTCAAGTCAAAGGCCCACATAACTACGTTAATGACCGCGACTTCTCAAAAACAAAAACTTAATTTTCAGTTTTATTATACTGCTTTGCATTGTATTAGCCCTCTACATTATGGTTTAGGAAAGTTCGGGAAAATACAAAGATCTTACTAATGAAGAAGTAAGATGCTTAAATGATTACCCAGTTTTTGGTCTTTTCTCAAAAAAACCTTTCCTCCCACAACTATGTGGGGGTTTACTTGCTTGCAAAAGATGAGCTTTCTGAAAATTTTCCATTGGCAGTAGTCCAAGGCCATAATTACTTTCAATTAAACCTTCAAGAGTTTTCCTTTCTCTTTGTTATCACCACAAACAATTCCTTCCTCTGAGTGTTTTAGATTCCTTCTGACTTAGTGAGCCTCCAGAAGCAGCCTCCAAGGCCACAGAGGACAGAAAGCCAAACTTTCGCCTCGTCTTGTCCGTCCACTGAATTCCTGGTGTTCTGCTCAATAAGAGGGACACACTGGAGGCTGGAAAACTTGTAGCGAGAGAAGGGACTGGCCACGTGTCCTACAGATTGGACAAATCAGACCACTTTCTTTTCCAAGGTTTTGCATTGCCACTCAGTAAGAAATTTCAAGCAGATATGCGAAACTGTTGTGCAAAAATTTACTTAAGGATAAAGCCTTCGAGAGATTAAGCATTCCAAACAAATGGCCCCTAAGTCAAGACTGCCATCATGACTCATATCACGATGGAAATATTTTCCTCCTTCCCTGACTTATTTTATCCTCCACACAAATTTCTAACTGTAAGATTTTAAGATCTTTCACACGCAAACCAGTACAGAGCATGTGGTTATTTTCATTGTTCTTGATTTTTTTCAAGCACTATTCCTACAAAGAACTGGAGATGAATTGGAACAACCACCCCGAAAGGACTTGCACAGGTTGAGTTGTGTTGCTGAAGAAAGGTGAAGATGTCTTTAGTTCCTGAGATTTTTCCGTGAGATAGACTCACAGGTGGATCTCTTTGGGCCTGCCCTAAAAAATTATAAAAGTTTTGCGCTCTGTTTTGAAGCTGTATGATTTGACACCATTGTACCTTCTCTTTTGTCCTCACCTTGTGCACATAATCCACTAAGCTGTTCTAAGGAAGCTAAGCATCAAAGGCCAGTGGCACTGCAGTACTTCTCAACCTGTTATCGAGACCATCCTATTTTAACAGGAATGAACACCCAAATGCAAATTTCTGTTCCCTTTGTATAACATTTATGCAATAAAGAATGAATCGAGTGCATGATTTCTCATTTCTAAAGTACCAGGGCCAGTAACGCATGAGCTGTAAGAAGCAAGCATTAATCTAGCCAGATGCACAAAATGAAGTGTCACTTGGAGGACCTTGTTCATGCCACCACACTCCCGTGTGTGACGCTCTGTCAGAAAGTGAAGAAAAAGTCATTCTTTTCCCACTGCGTTATATGACTGCGTGAGCACCCTTTCTCATGAGTTCTGATTTAGTTCCCGCATGCTGGGGCTTAAGTTTTTCAAGGGTACTTCATTTGATTTCATTTATTATATGAAAGGGATGATTTTTTTAAAAGATAAGAAAGAAAGGAAGGCGTAGAAACATTTCCTCAAAAGAACATTTTTTTCTATTTTATTTCTCAGTGGCTGTTACTACTCTGGAACTGGTCTCCTGGTTGCCATGGGTTTAGATGGTATCGTAGCATGTGTGTGTGTTTGTGGATGTGAGGGCCTGTGCCTGTGTGCATCAGGTTAATTCTCTTTTATTTTTGCATGAATTATGTATCTGGTGAATTGTGATCACAAATTTTTGGTTTTTTGGTGGGTTTTGTTTTTTTTTGAGACAGGGTCTCGCTTTGTAGTTCAGGCTGGCGCTGAGCTCACTGTGTAGCCCAGGCAAGCCTGGAACTCAGCAATTCTCCTGCCTCTGCCTCCCAAGTGCTGGGATTACAGGCATGAGCCACCCCACCCAGCATGGTCACAAATTTTCAGGTGAATTATCATCCCAAGTATTACCAGAGACAATAAAACACTATAATAATCTTCAAAACCTGCACCTTATTTTTAAGACAGAGCAAGTGTATGTAGGTGCTTGTGTATAACATTTATTTACACTTTATAGACACAAATATATACCAAGGGTGTATAACCTTATACATTATGTATTACATATATAATACAGTGGTTATACATATTGCATATATTCCTTTGTAAGTAGTAGATAATGCCATTAATTTTTCTGATAAAACTATTTTTTTTAATAATGTTGAGCTTAAAGAACAGACAGGCTCAACACATTGATTTTAAAAGGATTTATTCAAAATAATTTAGATTCCAGGAGAAAATTACAGAACCTCATAAAATGGACTGTGCTTTATGGAATAAAATGACCTCTGCACATTCTATTGATTTGTGTGTGTGTGTGTGTGTGTGTGTGTGTGCATACATGCCCACACTCCTAGGGATTAAACCCAAGGTAGTCACACTGAGTTATATCTCCAGCCCTTTTTATTTTTTTATTTTTCTATTTTGAGACAAAGTCTCACTAAGTCTCTGAGTTTCCCAGGTCGGGCTTAACCTTGCAGTCCTCCCGCCTCAGCCTCCCAGAGTGCTAAAATTACAGGTGTGTACCACTGAGCCTGACTCATTTTATTAATTTTATACAAATGTTTCTTTCCATAATAAAACAAATGGTTAGGTATTTTTTAAAGAACATCTTTTTGGACCAGAGGGTTAGCTCAGTGGTTCTGGCGCCTGCCTTGCAAGCGCAAGGTCCTGAGTTCAATCCCCGGTTACCATATACAATGCTAAGCATGGAGACTCACGCCCACCAGCAATCAATACCACATACCACAGTGTCGGGTGTGGTGGCTCACGCCTGTAACCCCAGCACTCGGGAGGCAGAGGCAGGAGGATTGCTGAGTTCGAGGCTTGCCTGGGCTACATAGTGAGCTCAGAGCCAGCCTGAACTACAAAGCAAGACCCTGTCTCAAAAAAAAAAAAAAAAAAAAAAAGACGTCTTTTTTATTGGACATGACTGAGGGATTTGCTGCTCTAAATACTGGGAATTTCCAGGTAACTAGGGTTTTCCCTTTTAATCCAATACTTATTTAAAACTGAACCATGTGAGTCCTTCGTAAATAATAGTAAGCAAAATTTGGTCTTTTAACTTTTATATTTAAGTGTGATATGACCATAATATTTAATTCACAAAAAAATACTTTATATATCTTTAAAACACCGAAGGCATTTTCAAAAGCATCACTGACTGTATGTACCTTTCTGTGCCCTGGTCTTTGGAGTCCACCGAGGTGTGCAGTACTACTGAGCCCTGGAGTCAGTCGCTCTGATGCCTTCCATTTACAATCTGAGGCTAAGGATGAAGAGTAGCCAGCCCTGTGTCTCCTGTGGCCTTTGGCTGTCAGTATATTTAGGTCCAATGCCACTGCTGCTTTCTGGGACCATCTCTTCCTCCCAATGCAGCTCCGACGGGAGCTACAACTGGCTAGACAACTTATAAAGAAGACTGGCTCACAGTCCTGGAGGCTGGGAAGGCCAAGGCCAAGGCACTACCACCCACCAGGGTCATTCCGTTGTGTCTCCTTCACCCGGCAGAGAGGCAGATGGAAAAGGAGCAGGAGGTGGCCCATCCCACATTCAAAAGCCGAGCCCTTGGGCCTTATCCAAAGTGCCCATCTCTTAGTTCTATGCAGTGGCAGTTAAATTACCTTGTGAGTCCCAGAGGGGACAGGCTGTCTGCAACCGGGGAGGGCAGAGAGCCAAGGTCCTTAGCCTTCCAGAATGAAGTGGGAGTGAGCTGGGTCTGTTGGAGCTGGAAGATTTACCTGAAAGTAAACAGTCTCATCATGAAGATAATACTGTGGGACGTGGGAGACTTCTGTTAGTCCTGGTGCTGCGCCCTTTCCTCCTACTTCTTGAGTTTTATTTAGTTAAATTAGTCAGGTAAGCAACCTCTGCCTGAGGAGTGCTCTGCTGTACCTTTGGAAGGGCGCAGCTCTGGGACAGACTTTGAGAGCCTATATCCAGAGGTCTAGTGATTATCTTTGCTTTGTCCTGGGTGTGGAAGCCAGTGGGAAGCCGCACCTTGAGAGTAGGTGTCATCGACTACTAGGTTTGTAGTCTGCATGAAATATACAAGAAAGGAAAGATGGGAGACAGGCTGGCTGCCTTTCTCTGCCTATCCTGCCATGGGCTGTTTCTCCCCTCTACCTTGGCGCCAGCTGAGGGTGAAATGAAACCTGTACAAACTAACAACTAAAATAGACTTTGGCTCCTTCAACTTTGGGGATCAAGTATTTGGGCTCAACACACAAAAAAAGTAACCAAGACAAGACCTTCCTTAATTATATAAAACTTTAGGCCTAATTTCAATAGAAGGGTTTTCATACTTGTTTTGACAACCAGAAATTGCAGTAGAGGTGTGTCTACCCATTCTCCCTTCCCCCAAAACACGGGGTTCCCAGAAGAGAACCCACAGAGTCCAAGAGTTTGTGAACTCTTTACACCAAAGCAAAATGCTTATCAATTTTTAAATTCAATTAAACATTTTCTGATTCTCTATAATAAATGGAAACATTATTAAAAACAAGATAAAGAAAGACAAGAACTTTAAATAGTTTTCCTAAGAAATGGCCTTCAATATCATAATTCTTAATGAAGGGAAGCGAAGTTTTCTCCAAATTACAGAATTCTGATGTGCATTTATTTTTTGTTCTTTACTCTTGACACATATCCATTCTTCAGTGGAGAATTTCTTTGGCTTCAATTTCTTCAGCTAATCTGTATAAGTCACTATTTGTAACCTGTGAGGCAGGATCTACTGAGATCCCAGTATGGGACTGGTCTTAACGAGCTACACTATCCTCTTTTGAATGTCTTAGTATGATTTTTTGAAAGTAGATTTTTAGCTCTTACACAACATAGAATAATAGAAATAATATTGGAGTATAAGTCAGAAAACTATGACAGCTGATGAAAGCATATTTATAAAATATCTTTGAAAATGTATTATTCTTTGATTTATAAAGAAGTCTTAAATGAGAACCCATTATATACTGTACTATGCTGGGCACTGAGGAATAGCCATGAACTAGAAAAAGTGACCTCACAAAGTTTAGATTCCATTTGGGACAAAAATATAAATAGCTTTATTATAATTGTTTTATTATATCATCATTATCACTATCACCTTCATGAATTAGAGAAACTTTTCTTATTTGTGCTTTGTCTAACATTTGAACAGGGAACAGACAAAGTTTGAAGGTTGAGAATCGAATTTGCTAGTCTTGCTTTCTTGCCATACACAACCTGGCTAATTTGCAACCAAATCATTTCATTATAAATATTGGACAAAGCTAACATTTAATTCAGAACAATGTTTTTCAATATTTTTAAAAGACAAATACATTTTAAAGTGCTATCCCACACTATACTTATATAGTCTTATCATAAATACAGTGGTTTTCTATAGAAAAGTAAATATCTTTGGTTAACTTACACCAACTTTTTTCTAAATACGTTGCAAAAAGAAAAAAGTAAATAAACTGGGAACAGAAATGTCTCCTCTTCCCAATAACATGAACTGTGTCTATATTACAATATTTACCATGCATAGCCATGAACTACTCAGTGTTTTTCCAAAAAGAGAGTAAAGAGCAAATATTCACGTATCGGTTCTCCATTGTTCTGATTGCAAAGTTACAAATTGGGATGATTCATGTTTTACTTGCTTTTTAAGTCAAAATTTCAAGCAGCATTATTCATCTTCTGTCAACAACTCATGCTCAGACCAATGTCTGCATACTGATCTTGTACATTTCATGTAATTTCTAGTCTTAGCCTCATTCATCTAAAGATGTAGCAGATGGCTGTTTCAAAATGTATTTACATGTACTTGTTCCTCAGAATTATTTTGTCTTTTAGAGAGTCTTTCTCCATAAGTACAGGGTAATTTCCAAACAAAATTTTGTCCATTGAATATTGTAGTTCCTATTACTGTGTTTTATGTGTCAAAACTTAGTCAGATTCTGGGGGGATCTTAACATGAGTTAGGGGCAAGATTTGAACCATAAAGAGAAAACCCATGACAGAAAGGGAGCAAACTATAAGAGGAGCATTTGTTGATGCACGTTTTCACTTGGGAAGTATTTTACTAATGTTCAATACAGATTAATCCTTGTACTAGAGACAGGGATAACCTAGGGTACATTCTCTGCCCTCAAGCAGAACCAGTTTAGGGAGTGTATTCTTCTTTATAGTTGCTGGTCCGAAATACTCAACACCCACAACTTAAAAGACAAGAGGTTTCTTTAGACCTATGCCTTTGGAAGGGTCAGTCCATGGTCAGTATAGCACCAAACAACATGGAAACTGGTAGGGGGCGGGTATTAGCAAAAGAGATAACAAAGTCCCCTTCCTTCCTTCCTTCCTAAGTGACCTACCCCCTCCAACTGTATCCCACCTCCTAACAGCACATTTATCTATGACTATCAGTGGATCATCCCAGGGGTACATGTAACACCCAGCATGATCTAGTCACCTCTCTAGAAATCTCTCATCCAATCAAGTTGACACTAACATTAACTGACATAATGGGGTATGAGCAACACAAAGGGTGGTAACCCAAATAGAGTGACAACTTCCAGGAAGATGGAAGAATGGTAAGCTGTGACAAATCACCCTCTCTGAGATTCAGAATCCAGACACTTGAATATAAAAAACTGGGGAAGAAAAGAAAGAGGAAAGTGAAACCCAGGACCCAGGAAGGATTTGAAGGGAGAACTGGAGCCCATGGGGAATGTGAAGAAACAAACCTCAAAGCAGAAAATGGAGGTGGCAAGCTGTACTTTCTCCCTGACTCCTGGCTCAAGGCATGAAAGAAGAGGCTTCAATCTACAGATATGCAGTGCTGGTGGTGACTCCAAAGGCCTCCAGGGAGAAATAAATTGGTAGAATGAAGCCATGGATGCTGTGAGCTACGACAGCTGGTAAATGACTCCCGTCCAACCATCACTCACAGAAGATAGTAGACTAGGTGCCATTTTAGGGAGGGACCAGCTGAACCTGGGACCAGAGTAGCTGTGGTTGGCTTCATCTCAGAGCTCCCAGTGACTAAGTGAGGCACATCTGTGGGAGACATCCAGGGTCAGAGAACCAAGATCAGGCCAGCAGGAGACAGCCAGAGCACTGTAGACTGAACAGCTCAGGCCCCAACCTCACAATCAGAGACCAGCACCAGCCTGAACTTCTGTGAAGTTGAAAGCATAGAATTGGCACCCGCCCCATTCCTACTGTGGGCTGGGATCATCCAGCACAGATCTGGGCTCTGTCTGCCTCCTAGTCCACCAGTGACAGTAGAGACATGACCTGAATTGGTCATTATTGCAAACCTGTGGACACTGGAGCACAATCACAGGCTTGAAACTGGAGGAATCTTTTTTTTAAATTTTTTTTTTTACCTGTTGTTTTTCTTGTTCTACACGTTCAAGAATATGAACATTGTTTTTAGTTTTGCTTAGTTCTTGCTTTTGTTTTTCCTTCTTTCTTTTCCACCTGTCTTCTTTATCAGTTTCCCAAAGCTTGAGTAACCTCCATGTTTTTCTACCCAGTTCTTATCTCTTTCTCTTCTTCTTTTTCCTTACTTTTCCCCTTTGTCCTTTGCAAATTTTCTTCCCTGAGGGTAAAATGAATCTCTTGAGGAGATATGTACTATTTTTTTCTGATTTTTTTTAGATTTTACTATGTAACTGTAAAACTTGTACCTGTGAATAAAGGTGGCAAATTAATATTTACCACATTTTCTAGACTGTGATTAATGCTATTGCTATTACTGACTATACAATTTTAAGATGACATGGTGATCAGTTATTCTTTCTTGTATGCCTTTATTAAGATAATCTGGGGATAATAAAAGATACTATAGTCCAGGATAAAGAATTGTGTGTGAGCCCAAATAACAACTTTTCATTCCTACTAAATTAAAGAGTCAGGATCTTAGTATAGATTGTAAAGCCCAAAGTGTGCTCCACCTTGAAGACAACTCTAAAAAGCAGCCTTTTCTTAAGGAAGTCTTGGTACTTACTGTAATAAAACTATGTACCATAAGCAATTTACAAGTACCAACATAGAAAACAAAATTTAAAAATAGAAAATGAGAAGATCCTGAGGCATGATGCAATCTCAGACTCTACTTCATCAAGGCAAAGCAAGGGGCCACTGTTACTGGGAGCAACATGGATGAACTTTATGAAATAGTAATAGCAGAAGTAGCAAAGCAGATGAATAAGTCTCTAGGGAAAAAAAAGCTGCAAAAAATAGTATAATATTGATCAAAATCATTGAAAAATCAGAAGATAGCACAAATGGTAAAATACCTCTTCAAAGAAGTAATGGCAAAAATCTTCCAAAGCATAGAAAAAGGATTCAACATACACATAAGTGAGGCATAAAGAATTCCAATTAATCATGATGAGAAAAAAATCACAACAAGGCATATGAGTTGAGATTCCAAAAATTCAACATAAGAACAGAGTATTAAAATCTGTTAGACAGAGAAACAAACCACCTATAAAAGAAAGCCCATAAGAATTACATATTTTTCAGGCCGGAGGGTTAGCTCAGTAGTTCTGGTGCCTGCCTTGCAAGCACAAGGAACTGAGTTCAATCCCCAGTGACCACATATAATGCTGGGCGTGGAGACACTCCCACCAACAATCAACACCGCATACCACAATGCTGGACGTGGCAGCTCATGCCTGTCATCCCAGCACTCAGGAGGCAGACAAGAGGATTGCTGAGTTTGCAGCGCCTTGCCTGGGCACCATAGTGAGCTCAGGGCCAGCCTGAACTACAAAGCGAGACCCTGTCTCAAAAAGCAAAAAAAAAAAAAAAATTACATATTTTTCAACACTAACCCTTAAGTCAAGGAGAGCTTCAAATGAAGTATTTCAAGCCCTAAAAAAAAAAAACAGTCTCAAACCAAGATTGATGTACTTCCTAAAACTATCTTTCAAAGTTGATGGAGAAATATGACACTTCTATGATAACAAAAGATTCATGACCACCAAGTCAGAATTCCAAAAAGTTCTGAAGGATATTCTAGAAAAAGACAATGAGGACAACAATTCCACGAGTCTCAATAGAATGAATCCATCAAGCAAGGTAAACAATTAAAAAAAGGAGAAAGAAAGGGAATCACCAACAGGAAAGTAATATGATGAAGATAAGTTAACACTTATTAGTTATAATCATCAACATAAATCATCATCTAAGCAAAGAGATTGGCAGAATGGATCCAGAAACCAGATCCAATCTCATGCTACATACAAGAAACACACTTCCCAAGTGTACCTGTAATTCCACACTTGGGAGGCTAAGGCAGAGCACTGCTGTGAGTTTGAAGCCAGCCTCAGTTACATAGGCTGTACACAAAATATCAAGTAAGTACTAACACAATTGTTGTGAGAAACCTCCATGAGAAAACTCCACTGTCACAAATAGACCAATCAGCAAGGCAAAAAAATCAGCAAAGAAATATCAGAGCTGAACCAGAGCTTTGAACAAATGGACTTACTAGATATGTACATAGTGTTCAACCCACAACAATGGAATAGTCATTCTTCTCAGCTCCACACACAATTTTCTCCAAAACAGACCACATAGTAGCTCATAGAACATGTTTAAGTAAATATTTAAAACAACTGAAATTATTTCATGCATGTTATTAGATCATAGAGTAATGAAACTGGAAAAAATGACAAAAAATGCAAAAATTGCATAAACAAATGAAAATTAAATTGCATCTTCTTGAACAGCTTCTACAGTTAAACAATAAGGCCAGTGTGCATACCAAGGCTCACTGATGCAACAAATGCAGTCCTACAAAGCAAATTTATAGCAGTGAGTTGCTACACTTCAAAAACAGTGAGCTGAAATTAGTTAACTAATGTTGAATCTCAAGCTTCTAGGAAAAAAAGAGAATAAATCAAAGGGCATAAAAGGGAAGAAATTATAATGATCATGCAACTGAGACTAAAAAAAATACAAAGAATTAGGACCAGGGATGTAGCTCAGCAGCACACAGCACTTTCCTAGAAAGCCCAAGCTCCTAAGTTCAATGATCCTTGGCACCAAAAAAAAAAAAAAAAAAAGAATCACTGAATAAAATAGTTTGCTCTTTGAAAGATAAAATAAAATAGACAAACCCTTAGCCAACCTTAACAAAAAAGGGGGATTCAAATCCATGAAAATAGTGATGAAAAGGGTAAACTCCCAATACATCCTGCAAAAATCCAGGGACAATCAATACTTATTTCAAGAATCTGTGCTCTAGTAAATGGATAACAGAGAAGAATTGGACAGATTCATAGACATATATGAATTACCAAAGGTGAATCAAAAGCAAATAAAATTCTAAATAAACCAATATCAGTCAATGAAATAGAAAAAGTAATTTTAAAACTACTAATAAAGAAAACCCCAGGTCCTGATGGATTCAGGGCCACTACTCCTCAGACTCTTTAATGGAATTGAAAGGGAGTCAGTACTCTCATTGCTACAAGCAAGCATTACAATTCATAGAAGTATCCAACCAAAAAAGAACTATAGGCCAGTCTCTTTAATGAACATAGATGCAAAAATCCTCAATTAGATACTGGCAAACAATACAAAAAAATCATCAAGAAGGTAATACACCATGATCAAGTAGGATTCATCACGGGGATGCAAGGATGGCTCAACATATGCAAATCAATAAATATACTGCACCATATTATTAGCACCAAGGATTAAAAACCACAGGATCATCTCAATCAGCACAGAAAAAGCATTTGATAAAGTCCCACACCCATTTGATTTAAAAATAAATCCTATAGAAAATTAGAACAGATGGTCTTTAATCTCAATCTGATAAAAACCATGTATCCCAAACCAACAGCCAACATCATATTTAATGGTCAAAACCTGAAAGTTTTCACTCTAAAAGCAGAAAGGAGATAAGAATTCCCACTATCACTACTCCTATTCAATATAGTTCTAGAAACACTAGCCAGAGTAATTAGAGAAGAGAAAGAAAAAAAATGAATAAAGATAGAAAAGAGGGGGGCCAGAGTTTCAGCTCAGTGGTTCTGGCACCTGCCTCGCAAATCCAAGGTCCCTGGTTTGATCTCCAGTAACCACATACCACAATACCAAGCATGATGACTCACACCCACCAGCAATCAATACCACACACTACAATGAGGGGCATGGTGGCTCACACCTGTAATCCCAGCACTCAGGAGGCAGAGGTAGGAGGATTTCTGAGTTCGAGGCTTGTCTGGGCTACATAGTGAGCTCAGGGCCAGCCTGAACTACAAAGTGAGACCTTGTCTCAAAAAAAAAAACAAGGGCCTGAGGGTTAGCTCAGTGGTTCCGGCGCCTGCCTCGCAAGCGTAAGGACCTGAGTTCGATCCCCAGTTACCATATATAATGCTGGGCGTGGTGGCTCACGCCTGTAATCCCAGCACTCCGGAGGCAGAGACGGGAGGATTGCTGAGTTCGCGGCGGCTTGCCTGGGCACCATAGTGAGCTCAGGGCCAGCCTGAACTACAAAGCAAGACCCTGTCTCCAAAAAGCAAAAAAAAAAAAAAAATGCTAGAAAAGGAAAAAGTTAAATTAGCTTAAGGCAGTACTGTACTTGGAAGACTCCAAAATCTCCACCAAAAGACTCCTAGATTTAATAAACAAATTCAGTAGCATAGCAGAATACAAAGTCAGCACTCAAACATCAGTACCCTTCCTGTACACAAGTGACAAATTCAATGGAGCAGAAGTTAAGGAAACATCATTCATAATGTCATCAAGAAAAATGAAACTCGTAGGAATCAACCTAACAAAGGAAGTAACCTTATACTGAGAACTACAGGACTCTGAAAAAGGAGACTGAAGAAGATATTAGAATAATGCTGGGCGTGGTGGCTCACGCCTGTAATCCCAGCACTCGGGAGGCAGAGACAGGAGGATTGCTGAGTTCGCGGCGGCTTGCCTGGGCACCATAGTGAGCTCAGGGCCAGCCTGAACTACAAAGCGAGACCCTGTCTCCAAAAAGCAAAAAAAAAAAAAAAAGAAGATATTAGAAAATGGAAAGATATCCCTTACTATTGAATAGACAGTACAAAGATAGGTGAAATTATCTTTCAAAAACTGTTATACAGATATATAATGTAATTCCAATCAAAATATCAATAATATACCTCACAAAAATAGAGAAAACAATCCTAAAATTTATTCACCCTGAGTAGAAAAAGGAATTCTGGACAAAAAAAAAGCAAGGCAGAGGGGATCACAATCCCAAAGTTGAAATTATACTGCAGAGCTATAGTGATAAAGAAAATAGCATGCAACTGGCAAAGAAACAGTCCTGAGAATCAATGGAATAGATTAGAAGATGTAGAAACAATTCCAAACATATTCAGCCACCTTATCTTTGACAAAGGGGCCAAGCACTTTCATGGGAAGAAAGATAGTCTTTTAATAAATGGTGCTTGGAAAATTGGCTTTCCACATGCTAAAGATTTAAATCTAGAACTTATCTCCCACTGTACACTAAATTAAAATCAAAATATATCAAAGATCTAAATATTAAAACAGAAACACTAAATCTTCTGGAAGATAGAATAGGTAAAAGTCTTGAAGACACAGGTGTAGGCAAAGACTTTATGAACAAACCTCCAGTTGCACAGGAAATGTTTCAAATAATCAACAACTAGGATCTTATCATATTAAAAAGCTTCTGCTCACCAAAGGGAACTTCCAACAGAGTGAAGAATAACCTACAGAATACAAAAAAAAAATTACCAGCAGCTCCTCAGACAAAAGACTAATATCTAAAATACATATATCAGACAACTCAGGTCCCCCAAATTTAAAGACCCAATCCAAAAACTCCCATCTGAAATGAATAGACGATGAAGAAGTACAAACAGCAAATAAATATATAAAAATGTTCAACGTCATTGACCATTTGATAAATGCAAATTAAAACAACATTGAGACTCTTTCTCACTCCAGAATGAATGGCTGCTATCAAGAAATCAGGCAGTAACAAATCCTGGCCGGGCTGTGGGTTGAAAGCAACCCTTCTCCACCTTTGGTGGAAGTGTAGACTTATGCAACCACTGTGGAGATCACTGTGAAGATTCCTCAGAGAACTAGGATTAGAGGCCTATTTGACCAAGTTATTCCCCTTCTTGACATCTTCCCAGAAAAATGAAAGCATGCCACAGCAATATATGCACACCATGTTTATAGCAGTGTAATTGGTAATTGCTAAATCTTGGAAATGGCCTGTGTACTCATAAACAAAATGAATACCAAAAGAAGTGGTCCTTATACACAATGGAGTATTACTCTGCCATAAACAAAGATAAACCTGAGATATTTTAGGTAAATACATACACCTTGAGAAGATACTTCTACAGGAAATAAATTGGACATTAACATTTAAAATACCCTTGTTTCTCTAGGTAAAAAACTAAAATGGTAAATAAGGGTCAAATGGATGGCAAGTATTGAGAAGTAGGAAGAAAATGTTCAAATGGGAAAAGAAACAGAGAGTCATGGGGGAGGGGAGAAGAGTGGAGACAAAGCTTTCATCAGTAAGTGGGAGAATAAGGGTTGAGGAGTGAGGAGAATGCAGGAAAGAAGAAGAAGAAAAAACTATATAGATATAGATATATAGATATATTATGTACAGGTACAAATTCCTTGTGATGACCATTAGGTCCGAAGCTCACAGACCAGCTCCACTCCTGCTTCCCCTTGGCTTCAAGGGAGTCTGCCACTCTGCAGCTCTCCCTGGGTGGCAGCATTACCATTATGTCCTCTGATTGTGGGCATCATGCGAGGCCTCCCCAGGTGCTTTGCAAACTCTCTCCCATCACAGTGACACCAGCTGTGTTGGATTAGGGTCCACTCTGAGCTGAAAATCACTTGTTATCTTGACTGCACCTGTAAAAATCCTGTTTTCAAAACAGTTGCATTCTGAGGTTCTTGGAAAGCCGTGAATTTCCAGGGGCTAATGCTCAATCTGTAGCACTAGAACTTAAGAGGAATGCTTGGACTTAGTTATACAGGGTCTTGGCTTGTAGTTCAGGCTTAGTTAGACTCACTATGTAGCTCAGGCTGGCCTTGAACTCAATCCTCCTGAGTTCTGGGATTACAAGTGTGTTCCAATACACCTAGCTGCTTAAATTCTTAAGTAAAACGTAGTAGTTTAAAAAAATTGAGTAGGAAATGAGCTGAACCACTATAAGAGGATAAATATGGGGAAAACTGGCAGGGTAGCTTGTATTTAAATGAGATAAAATGTAGGAAAATGGAAAAGAAAAAACATAGGGAGGATTTTGGAAAATCTTTAACTTGTATAAGAAATTCACATGTCTCATCCTTTTTTTTAACCCACAACATTTTATGATTATTGTCTCTCTAACGCAGAAGAGTGATAGCAGTGATCACTGTAGCATGACTATTAGCAAAATTATACAATGGAAATGTATTTGTATTTCCTGGCAGTAAAAACAAAGAAAAGAGAATATTCAGAGGCTATTTTAGGGAACAATGGTCTCAAAATTTGGGGTAAAGATATCAAAAAGAACTTCTGGCTTGTGAATTGCATGAACCACCAACCTTCCGCACCAATATAGGATGTATTATATTGGAAGAGGAACAACCCGGGAGGCAGTGGAAGGGAGCTCACAAGTTCAATCCGTGTGGGTTCAGTTTGAGATGCTGCTGCTACACAGAGAGGTGGTTGTTCGGTGTCCGAGGGTCACTCGTGAGTCTGGCGTTGTTGGTTGTAGATCAGACCTAGTAGAGAAAGTGCAAAGTGACTGGAAATGTCGGCCACACTCTCTGAGGACCCTGCAAATCACACCAACGGGAGAGGTCAGCAAGGAAGAAGAAGGGAGAACAAGGTATCTTGGCTAAAAGTGAGAGAAGGGACAGTTCCAGATGAAGACACTGATCCACAGTGTCTGATGTCACGGAGAAATCAACTCCAACGCACTTCAGCTGCAGAGAGGTCATCGACCACCTCTGGCAGGTGAGCACGGTCCCCACGCTGATAGCTCAGAATGGCCAACTCCAGTCCACTTTTCCCCCACCACTTGCATGTCAAATGTTTACGAGGCAGCTCTAGCTTAACATGTTCACAAAAGAGCTCCTGGTTTTCTGCCTCAGACTTATTCCTCCAGCAAATACATACTGAGCATTCAGGGACAGCCTGGAATTACAGCGGACATAATCACAGCTAACTTTCAGGTAAGAGCAAGAGGCCAGACAAACACAGCACAGAAGGCTTTCTGTGTAACGTGATCATAAGACGTGCTGTCTCCTCCGACACACCTGCTCAGAATGAGAAACACGGGTGGAACACTAGGCCAGATTCAGGGCCTAGAGAGCACTGAGCCATTAGAAATAAAACCCAACGAGGAGGGCAGAGATTTAGATCAGTGGTTCCAGCACCTGCCTCACAAGTGGTTCAATTCCCCATAAACACAGACAACAATCCTGGGTGTGGTGGCTCACACCCACCAGCAATCAGTACCACATACCACAGTGCCCGGTGTGGTGGCTCACACACTATCATTCCAGCACTCAGGAGGCAGAGGCAGGAGGATTGCTGAGCTGGAGGCTTGCCTGGACTACATAGTGAGCTCAGGGCCAGCCTGAACTACAAAGCGAGATCCTGTCTCAAAAAAAAAAAAAAAAGAATAGAAAAACAATAATATCCAAGGAATAGGTGATGCCTGGGGACTTCTTTCTACCTTGCATAAACCATCTAAAATGTACATACACTATACAAAGTATGTATATATCAACTATATAAAATGTATATATGTTGTACAAAACACATACATATAAACCACCCAGCATATATATATACACTGTTTAAAACATGTATATATCAACCACCTAACATGTATATACACTGTACAAAACACATACATATGAACCATTTAAAATATATATGTGCTGTACAAAACACCTATATATCAACCAGAGTGGAGGCACAATTTTGCAATTCCAGCAATTGAGGATGCTGAGCTCAAATACCTCCTGGACAACTTAGCAAGACTCCTCCTTGGTGATACAGGACAGTGCAAAGGCCCTGGTCTCAATCCTCAGTACCAGAAAAATAAGTGTTCATCTAAAGTGCATTGTTGACCAGACGTGGTGGCACATGCCTGACATCCCAGCCTTTGGGAGGCAGAGGCAGGAGGACTACAGTGAGTCCGAGGCCAGCCTGGATTCAATAGCGAGACCCTGTCTCAAAAATAAACAAGTACAATGTTGAGTGTGACTGTGAGCTGAATATAAAATGTCCCAATATAGAATTCAATTTTTAAAAAATAAGTAAATATTATGTTGTCAAAACAAAGTGAATATAATTCTGAGTGACCGCAATTCAATACGTAGTCCTATGAAATTAAAAAATTTTCTAGATGATAGTCCTTGTTTTAATCTAACAAATCATGAAATCAAAATTGCCAAAGACTACATTAAATAGGAATCCTAAGCATTAGCTGTATCATCTATTAGAAGTAATTAGCTTTCAAAATGAAATTTATTAATTAGAAATTAATTTACCAGACCAACCAAATATAATACTGATGTTCTAAAAGCCAATACTCAGACCATCCTGAGACTGAAAATAAAAATAAATATACATTCTAGAACTAAATATTGACAGAATTAGGGACTCAAAATCACAGCTGTGTGATGGTCCATCCTGCACTTTTTGTTGCTTTTCTTTGTCTAAAGTTGATACATTTTCTATTAATTTCCTAGTTAATTCAAAATGAGTTAATGCATTTCTGTAAATTGGTATCACCAAAGCAAATGTAAGTCAAGTTTTTTTAAAGTTTTGTTTGTTTTTGTAGTTGCTACTTTTACGCTACTGTTCTTCTAATTGACGGGTTCAGTTACAAAAGGACCCAAATGCCAGTGTATTACTACTGACTCCTAGGAAAGCAGCCTTGTGAGGCTATGGGGCTAAGAAAGTTCCAGGTTGAAAAACTCATGGACAGTCAAGGTCTGCTCTGACACACTAATGGGTTTTTGCAAATTTCCTTGTGCTGCTAACTTCAGAAAGAAAAATAAGTGCTAAGTGTCAGACCCCAGCATAGGAGTGCCAGGCATGGTCTTCCGACTTTGGAGGTCACAGTCAATGAGGGGAACAGTTACTGCCCTATAATAATCTGCCTGACCTTTGTCCTTAATGTCTGGGTCAGAGCCTCAGAGCGCTTGGAACTTACCCTACAATAGAAGTGTTTTTGTTGTTGATTGAAGGCCAGTCTTTCTGACCACATCTAAGGTTCTGCTAAGAAGATGACCCACAGGGAGTGCCCAGGCACTCGGCCATCCATGCTAGAAAGACCACGCATGTAATTACAGGGGTCTGGGCGGTATGCTCCATATAATCATCTAGACTGCTCAGTCTCTAAAGAAGGGAGAGGGCCCTGGGAATTGATTTCAACCATGTGGCAAATGACTTATTTAAACAAGCACGTCTTGGGTAAAGAAATTCTAATAGAAACTCGGGACACTGACTCCTGGGCCGGAACCGTCCATCTTGAGGACGTGGAAAGTTGTGTCAGAGATCATCGCATCTCGGTGTGTCCTGGAATTCTGTGTGTAGCTCTCGGAAATTAAAAACCCAGAGTTACTGAGATTCCTCGAATGTGTAGAGAGCTGGTCAGAAGTGCCGGTGCCGGGGACAGATATGAAGTAAGATGGCTGTGACGTCCGACCTGCCTCCGGCTGTTTCCAGTCAGGTTTGCACCAGGTACATATGAAAGCTAGAGCACCATGCAGGACACACTGAGAGAGCGGAAGGGTCTGTGATGAGATAAAGGATGGAGAGAGCAGGTCAAGGGCCCAGTCCCTCACTGCGGGCGCTGGGCGCTTTGAGCTATTCCTACTTGGCGTGATTCTAAGAACGCTTGTAAATTTGGAAAGTAAAAGAAGGAAATAAAGTTACCCCATGATAAGCAAATCAATGTCAATGTTTCTATTTTAGGCATTTTTCTTCTACATCACTTGCTGTGGATTTTTTTGTTTGAGGTATTACTATATACATATATATATATATATATGTAGTAATACCTATACACATATACTATAATACATATAGGTGTTACTATATACATATATATGTATGGCATCACTACATACATATATATGAGGTATCACTACGTATATATATATATAATGTGTGTATACATATATATATTAAAAACTGACTATATATCATTTTCACTTTCATTAAATATGTCCTGAGCATTATCCCTTGATGTTAAAAAAAATCATCATATATTATCATTTAATCTCTATGTTTTACCATGTCGGAAGGAGAAAATGTAGTTTCTGTAACTCTTTTCCTAATGTTGAGTTTCTAGGTTGTTCATAGGTTTTGATATGACAAATAAAACTAAGATGAATATATTCACATGTAAACATTATTTTCACATTGCTGATTATTTCCTCAGGATAGACTCTTAACCTAGAGTTATATAATAAAAATTTTATTTTTTATATCTCCCAAAGCCCAATATTAAATTTATCTACAGAAATTTAAATTTACATTTCTCATATGTGGATATCTAATAGCATTCACTTGCCCAAACTAAAATGTTTTCTTCAAAAATTTGAAAATTTCATATGATCCCAAACTTCATGTATTGGTATAATATGCACTTGCATAGTGACTTCTGAAGCTAGCTGAGTATTTTTCACATCCATTACTTAATTATACTTGTTCTATTTTAGTACCTATTCTGTGTATTCACCAGGATCTGAGTATTTTGCTTTAACTGTTCATTAAACACATCACATATAGTACAGAGATAATAGTTACTTGTTAAAAACTGACTCTATAATGTTAAGGTGTTATTCCTTTATGAAGTTTTAACCCACCATCTTTGTTTTCTAGCTTTTCTGTTTTAAATGTTTAAGTTGTCAAGATTCTATTTTGGTGGACTGGGTATCTAACTCAGGACCTTGCCTTTGCAAGGCAGGTACTGGAACCACTGAGCAAAATCCTGACCTTGAAGATTCTTTTTTCTGTGTGAATTTGTGAATAATTACATTTGTGATGATGTGGCAGCCATTGAAGTGCTACTTAGTCGGCCCTTCCAGAATGGACTTCCTGTCCAGTGACTGAGGGTGGGCTCAGCTGACAGTCTTCAGCTGATGTTAAAACCTTGAGGCTTTGCCTTCGCTTTCTGAACTGAGAGCACATTATTCCGCAGTTGTCCTCTGGCAATGGCTGCATAAAGCCACAGTGGAAGCATTTCACCATTCCCAGCAGGGCACTTCTCAATGGCCATTTCTTCCCAGCACAGGAATCTGAAGACAGTTACTCTAATAAAAATGTCTGGATCATCGGTCCAGTTCATGAACCGTAGCCATTCCAGATCTACAACCCAATGACCCAGAAGTAGCTGTATCCCGAGGGGCAGACACTACAGCAAATACATATGGCACTGACTCCTCCAGGCCTCTTCCAAAAGGAGCCGTGCCATTCAGCCCAGATAAAATAACTGAGAGAAGAACCTGAAGGACTACTGAAGAAAGACTCTAGGTGGTCCTGGATTCTTGGACATACACAATATCCCCATGGCCCCTTTAAATAGAGAAATGTCATACAGGAATCAAGAAATAATGAAGCTCTGTCCACAGCTTGATATGTTACCCACTACCACACCTAGCCACGGTGGCAAATCGAAAGCATTATCAGTCCCAGGAAATGGAGTGTCAGAAACTAGTGTCATGCATAAAGAAATAAATGGTCCCTACTGAGTTCATTTAATTCATCAGTGTATGTCATACAGATTCTGAACTAATTTTTGAGAAAAAAATCATATTACAGTGTCTCCACTAAGATGTTGCCCAATCTAAACTACTGTGCCATGTGTGGAATCATTGCTAAAGGAGAATGATATAACTTTATACGCACAGAATATAGCCATTAATGCAAGGAATCCATTACTTCTTATCCCAAAGAAGACAGAGACTCAAACGCCTTATGTTGACATGGAAATGACAATACATGTTTGCATTTTTGCTGAGAGCCATGCTGTCTCCTCTGCCCTCTCATAGTGCAGCCTGAAGATAGCTGAACTGCTTGGATATCCTGAAGCACATCGAGTTGCTGTATTACACTGAATGATATCATGCCAGCCAGCAGTTCACAGCGCCCTTGCAAATACCATTCTAGCCCTTACCCCATAGCATGGCTCTGAGCAGAACCTAAAGCAGGATGTTTCTACTGTGCCACTTGTTCCCGGGAGGGTCAATGATGCTTGAGCATGTAGAATCCAAGAGACTACACATGTCATCGAAGCTGTTCCTCTAGGACACACCAGTCACCTGTTAGGACAGGCCAGCCGTCTGCCCCAGGCGTGAGGGAGGGGAAAGGCAGCTGTACGAGGGGCTGCCTCGCCTCTGGCAGCCTCACAGATGTCCCCACAACCCCCGGCCACGTGGAGATCCTGCGTGCTGAGTGTAAAGCAGAAAAATGAGGCAAGAAGTGAAACCTGGTTGGCTGTTCAGAGACCAAGTACAGAAAAGGTTGAAAGATCACAGACAGACCATTTGGGTCAGGGGCTCTTATATGAACCCCAAATAAATACAAAGGGCAAAGATTAATGCCCAACCAAAGAAACCCTCTATAGAACATGCACTAACCAGCCACACAGACAAAATGACTCAGCCAGTGGACATGAGCTAACCGTTGCGCAGTCACTCCAGAACTGGCACGTTGTATCACCATGATACCACACAGAAGCTTCCAACGCAAGAGCGCATTAGAATGGCCTGCGAAGTGCCATGTGTGAGACAACGTATCGCAAAGAGCTGCATCGTGTACCGAGTTGTGGCACACACTGAAGTGAGGGTAATTCTACAACGCTGCACTCCACGCTGGATAACTGTGCTTATCATTAGTACCGACAACCCCCTGTCAAAATCTCTGCTTCCCGTCCCAGAGTGGAAAGTTCTGACCCACACACAGACCACACTCTTCCTCCCAGCAGAAACAAGATCCCAATAGCTACGGCTGCCGCCAGCGAACAAGAGGGCAGAGTCACCCGCTTGTCCCAAGGTCGTCTGCTGTTAGGCAATATGTGGAACTCAGTGCCTCTCGGTACTTTCATGATGAAATAGGCACATTCTACATCCGGGTCTGAAAAGTATGTTCTCCAAACACAGCCATCAGGTGGGGGTTTGACCCCTCCTCTGGGTCCACCTGCTTATCAGAGTCGGTGTTGCAAGGAGCAGGGAGTTTGGAGAGACACTGGCAGGAGCGCTACAGTCAGGGGGATGTGGTTCTTCCAACTCCTTTGTCTGCAGCTCTCAGAATGAAGAGAGGCCAGAAGTCAGAGAAGGGCCTCTAATACCGGTTTTTTCCCAGAGTCCTCCTCAGCTCTCACACAAAGGCCATGCTAGTTCTCAGGGGCGTGTTCACCCTCACTCAGCAAGGGGCTGGCTGATCCCACGGGAACACTTGGTCTAGAACTTTTTCAGAGTCCCACTTTCCAGCCCCATCCCATGTTCTCCCCTTTTCGTATCCTGGGTATCAGTATTCACCAATACATCTGCCACATGCTCACGGTACCTTGCGGAAGCTTCCCCCAGCCAGGCCCTGAAGGTAACACCTTGCTCGGAGGTCGTAAGCGAAGGCAGCTGGGGAAGCTGCGTCACTGATTCCCGATTGAAAGGCTCTGGGAGCCTGCGATACGCATTTGTGGTTTGGGGCTACTACACTGTGGGGCAATAAACAGTTAATGCAGTCCTCAGATAACACAACCACTTGTTCCACTGTGAGCTTAGTTATTATTTTGTTTGTTTACTCGCTTAAGCAAACCAGGAGTTAACTTTCTGGCCATTAACGGTCCACTCGTGGACCTGCATCTGGGTTTACGTCGTACCTTTCAATTTTTAGACCTTTCACCAGTGTTGAGTGTTCCAGTGTTTTAAAACACGTCTGTCATGCACTTTGGGAAAGCAATTTGTTGGTATATAAAGTTCTTGCTGACGATGAATTTCACAATACTTAAAAGATGATTATTACTAATGTATAGTAATGCTGTATTTTCTTTCATGCTAGACAATTTTACATTACTAATCCTAAAGTGCAAAGGAAATGCTTCTCGTGTTTCATTATCTTTATGTTTTTAGGGCTATCTCATCCTTTGCTGCGTCTCCCTTCTCCTCATAATTCTTTCTCTACCGTGAGTATCTTACTGTGAGACAGGTAAGATTGGCACATGTTTAGTAGCCCACCCTTCTCTTTCTTCTGGTGTCCCTCCAGCTCCTTCGCAGGTTTACACCGTGATCTGTATGCCAAGGACCGAAACGTGGGCGCGGAGTGCACACGCTCCAGCCCAGGGAGACGCGGCGCCTTCTGCGGCGCCCTCAGGCACGTCCGACGCAGCGCAGCTGTGCTCATCACGTGGGCCGCTCTGCACACTCAGAATCCGGCCCCTTCCTTCCTTCCTGGGACCAGGAGCCGGCGCTAGGTTTCCTCTTCTCTCCCGCCTCATCACAAAGCCTCTAAAGGAATTTCCTGCCTCCCTTCTGGTCTCTGCACATCCTTCCCTCGATAGAGCCCAACTTAAGTATGCTTTAATGAATGATCTGCTCAGGCCCTTCCTGTCGCACACGGTCCGGAGGAAAAGGGGCGTCTCTGTCGGACACCCGGCCCATGACTCTGCAGGCCCGTCTCGCTCACGTCCCTCAGCCCTGATGGCCTCCTTGCTGGCCCCTGCCCCAGCCAGGGTGTCACTGCCCGGCCTCCCCCTCTCCTCCTCGGGACTCCTTCGCTCACTTCCCCGCTTCCTGCCTTTTACAGAGGCGTTCCTTTCTCACATGGCGTGTAATTGCTCCTCCGTCCCATTCGGCTTGTCATCTGCCGCTCCTCATCACTTCCCTAGCAGGGTGTGCACTACAGGGACGTCTGACTGTTGTACGTGAGTCCCAGGACAGTGTGTGCCAAGGGGTAGGCATGTGATATGTATTTGTCAATTCAGTCTGTGAAGAAATACTATTACAGCACTCAGGAGGCAGAGGCAGGAAGATTGCTGAGTTCGAGGCTTGCCTGGGCTACACAGCAAGCCCAGGACCAGCCTGAACTACTGAGTCCCTGTCTCACAAAAAAAAGAAAGAAAGAGAGGAAAAAAGGAAGGAAGGGAGGGAGGGAGGGAAGGAGGGAAAGAAAGAAAGAAAGAAAGAAAGAAAGAAAGAAAGAAAGAAAGAAAGAAAGAAAGAAAGAAAGAAAGAAAGAAAGAAAGAAAGAAGGAAAGAAGGAAAGAAGGAAAGAGAGAAAGAGAGAGAAAAAGAAAGAAAGAAAGAGCGAAAGAGAAAGAAAAGAAAAAGAAATACTATTATAAAGCAATTACTTAAAGCTCAGAAGGCAATCCCTTCAAGAACTAGAACACAAACAAAGTGATAAATCACTGCTGGAGATGGACTTGCCTATGACGGGGCCTTTGTGGCTAGGAGTGCTTTTCTTTATAAATTCTCTTCTGCAATTTGAATGTTTTTACCATGTGAATGTATTACTGTGATAAAAGTTCAGAAAACTCTTAAGTAACCCACTTTGGGTAAAAGAAAAATCGTGGCATAACAATACAGGAAGCCCAGCCAACAATAATTTGCGTTAGAGTAAATTGCTCCAAATCTGTTTTGAGAACAAACTGTTGAATCTGTTAGTGGTACTTACAGCTGGTACAAAACAATAAAATTCTTTTTGGCATAGGGTATCATTTTCAACAGAGTATATTTTATCGTGTTTTAAAGTGAACTTCACTTTATATGATCAAATATTATTGCATTAAGTTCCACATATTTCACAGTGGATATAAAATGTAGAGGGATGTCATCATTCAGATATTATATAAAATATGATGGATTGAATCTTTAAATGGAGGTAAAAAAGAAGAAACAATTTTTCATGCACAGCTAACTGGCACATGTGAAGGCTTGCTAATTTGAGGATGAGATAGGAAAGATGGAAGTAACAAAAAATAATTTTGTCTAAGGCTGCAAGAGACATAAATTCAAACAATTGCTTTTTTAGGGTCCTTGTTGCTATTCAGCACGCGCTGAGCGTGAGGGGAGGCTGGATCCCACCGTGGCAAGCTGCCATCTTTGTAAGAAGCAGAGCGCTGTTTACATTCAAGGCACATAATACGCGCAATGTGGGGAGAGGAACAGAGTGGGTTCTATTATGGCTGATTAGCCCATTGTACACTGTTACAACTAACATCTTCCTTGTGCTAAAAATAGTATGAAGTCACGGGGCCTCGAGCAGCAGGGTCCGGCCGACTCAGTCTCACAAGGCTGCCAACAAAAGCTGCCTGAACTGCCTGGAAAAATACAGGGCTGGTTGTTCACTCCAGTGTGCTCCCAAATAGGTAGCTCATCCAACCCGCCAAGGACCCTTTCAGGAAGTGAGGGACAGAAAACGCACCATTCTAGAAGCACACCTGTCTTCTGGGTGTCTCCTTTTAAGGAACCAGGTCTTTTAGAGGACATCATGAAAGTTAGCTGGTGGCCATTAAACTCATGTGCTCAGCTGCTTCCTAATGACGGAAGTGGTAGCCTTCGTGCATATTCTGATGCCCTGGCTACTGGTAACCCAAATACTCAAACCCCCAAGTCCGAAGGGACAGGAGCAGGAGGGAGTGGTGTGAATAGACGCTGAGTCCTCGGTCATTTCATCACTGAGTCAGTAGCTCGTCCTGAAGGGGAAGTCAAAGCGCTTTCTATTCTGTTGAACGCGTGGAAGAACCCGCACCACGGTAACCCTGAGTCCAGAGGCGATCTGTGAAGGACTCAGTTATCACAGAACAGGAGACTCAGTGGATCAGAGCCCCCACGGATCCTCTTGAAGACAGTGCTAGCTAATGAGGGGTGCGTGAAAGCAGCTCTCTTATCACAGCCACACGAAGGACGTGGATAAATGCCTCACTGACACACCGCTGGGCCGGGATTTAATACCCTCCACCTCCCTCCCCACCCCCCAGTCTACTTGGTATAGTGCTACTGGGCACAGAATGACTGAATGTGTGATTTACACATGGCAGAGAAACATTCCCGCACTGGACCGCTATGGGAGGGGCTGAGCGAGAGGTGTTGAACCTACTGTAGACATTTTAATTTACAACGCTCTCTTTTTATGGGCTTTAAAAGACAAATGACTTCCCCCACTTTCCAGTTGATGTTTCATTTCTGGTGTTTTTGCTAATAAGTATCAGGTCTCTGTGGGAATTTCTCAGCCAAACCATTGAAGCTGCTCCTTTTAAAGACTTTATTTGATGTGCCAATGGTCTAAGAAGAAAAAGAAGAGTGCAATGTGCATCCAGCGAACAAAGACTTGAACAATGGAGAAGCCAAGATAAATGTCTCACGTTTACTTTTTTTTTTTTTTTATTTTTGAGACACAGTCTTGTTATATAGTTCACACAGACCTCAAAGTCAAGGCAATCCTCCTACCTCAGCCTCCCAAATGCTGGGACTTATAGGTATCTACCACCACGGCCAGCTCCTGCCTTACCTTCACTTTAAATGATGCAGATAAGTTTGTGGAAATATATGACCTCCATGGTTATTTTTTTTTTCTCTGTAGTGATCTAACTATAATCTGATGTTTTGTGTCTGTTTGCCATTCTAGTAAATCTTAGCAGGTTTTCTCTATTTTCTAATTTTTTTTTTTTTTTTTTTTTTTTTTTTTTTTTTTTTTTTTTTTTTTTTTTTTTTTTTTTTTTTTTTTTTTTTTTTGCTTTTTGAGACAGGGTCTCGCTTTGTAGTTCAGGCTAGCCCTGAGCTCACTATGGTGCCCAGGCAAGCCGCCGAGAACTCAGCAATCCTCTTGTCTCTGCCTCCCAAGTGCTGGGATTACAGTCGTGAGGCACCACATCCGGCATTGTGGTACGCGGTGTTGATTGTTGGTGGGCGTGGAGACACGCCCAGCATTATATGTGGTTACTGGGGATCGAACTCAGGACCTTGCGCTTGTGAGGCAAGCGCCAGAACCACTGAGTTAACCCTCCGGCCCTATTTCCTAATTTTTAAAACATTCAGACACATGAGGTAGGACTCTGGCACTATGACTATTGAATTAGTCAGTGTCCAATAACAGGACAGAGTTACACAACTCTAAGATACAGAGTCAACCTCCTAAGTGTCATTTAAGTTAAACCAGGTGTGTGCCACACACCTGTAGTTCCAGGACTCAGGAGAAAGTGCGTTTACACTCATTACATACTTCGATGATTTTCTATTCTGATTTTGTATTTCAAATAGAAGCGCAGCCCTTTGGTAATAGTAGTGGCCTGCCCTGTGCGCCAGTCCTGTGATCTCAGTTCATCGGGAGCACTCTAGCCACGGCCAGACTGACCCGGATTGGAGAAGAGCGCTCTTTGGGGCAGGGTGTAGCCTTATCTATGGCCACAACTAAAGGCTGGTTTCAGAGTGAATCGATTCATTTGACTCAACAATGCCCTAGGGATAAAAGCGTAAATGTATTCAACCTGAGGAAGAGCTGGAAACACGCAGGCCTTCATGAAGCCACTTTGATTTGTATTGACTTCAGTTGTGCTGCTAATTCATATCCATCATTGTTTACTTCACAGAGCTTTTAACATGACTCTTGATTTATAGAAATGGTGATTCATTTTCCACTGAGGAGTGGTAAACTCAGACCTCCCCCAGACTGATGTGACAAAATGAAAAGAGAAGCTCTCTTGTCACAGTAGAAATAAATGGCTAACAGTTTGTGTGCACTTTTTTTTTTTTTTTTTAACTTTCATGGTACCAGGTAATGACAAAACAGACCGTCCAGCTAAGGATAATCAGTTATCTAAGCACGCTTTTAGTGTGCTCACAGCAAAGCTGTTGATATACATTGGGCCGAGGTGTGGGCACTGAGTGAAGTGCAAAGGGAAGACTTGCCCAGGCCTACCACTTTCTGTCGTCCGGGCAGCAGAATCCTAGGAGGATTTTATGTACAGGAGCCACTTGAGAATATCACACAGCTCCATAAATAACCTACTTTTCCCACACAAATCCTCGAAGCTACTCTGAGTGAGGGTTGCAGTTTTATTTGATACTCTCTCCGATGGGGTCTCTGATGATTTCTCCTAGCCGTTCTTTTTTTTTTTTTTCCCTCGGCCACTACAATAAATGACTTTCAATGAGCTTAAGTGACTGGAACTGGATTTTTTTAATTGATGGACTCATTCCCACACCTAAATCAGGGCTGAAATATTTGGATTTCCACGTCCTCAAGTCTTACCAGAGATGCAGTAGAACACGGGTGTCACCTTTAGCGAGGAAAAAAAAAAATGTGCATCGCTCGAGAAATTATACACAAGTCACATTTCAGCAGACACGGAGTTCAGAGGAGAGGAGGCCAGAATGAGAGCGTGGAAGCTGCTCTTCTGTTCTCTTCGATCAGCGTGGGCCTGAGCAAAGCAAATCTACGACCAGAGAAACATCCCCAGGTCTGGTGGAGATGCACTTGGAAGCTCAAACCGACCCCACATCTATCTCACCGTTAATTAAAGAAGTGAGTGAAGGCGTCAAGCCCTGCTCCTTCTGCCTGAATAATTCACCACCTTGATCCATTATTAAACTCGTTCTTTTACCACAATGACTCCCCACTCGAGATGGATTGGTCTCAAAACCGAGAGATAAATTGTACCGAGGCCTACAGCTATATTAATAAATTGAAACGAACATTTATTTGCTCATCGAATTAGAACAGTAGTTTTTCCAAATAGTGCAGTAATGCGTTACCTTGACAGTCAGCCCTGCCTACCTTTGGGAGATAAAATGAACGGGAGTGCCCCAGATTTGGGGCGTCTTTGCATAACAAGTTCTTTGCTCACCGCTGTTCTTTTTAAACCGTTCCTTCCTCCGCCACTCTGTTCTGCCTCTCCTATCTCTCCCCGACTGATGAGAGCTTAGCTTTTGAGCTACTTCGTCAGAAGGCTGCAAAGAAATGTGCATATGGAACGACGCTTCTTCCTTTGTCCTTTCTCTTTTTTTTTTTTTGAGACAAGGTCTCGCTTTGTAGTTCAGGCTGGCCCTGAGCTCACTATGTAGCCCAGGCAAGCCTCAAACTCAGCAATCTTCCTGCCTCTGCCTCCCGAGTGCTGGGATTACAGGCGTAAGCCACAACGCCCGGCACTGTGGTATGTGGTGTTGATTGCTGGTGGGCGTGAGTCTCCACACCCAGCATTGTATGTGGTTTCCCGGGGATCAAACTCAGGACCTTGCGCTTGCAAGGCAGGCGCTGGAACCACTGAGCTAACCTTCCGGTCCTGTCTCCTTTGTTTTTTTTCTTTTTGAGACAGGGTCTCGCTTTGTAGTTCAGGCTGGCCCTGAGCTCACTATGGTGCCCAGGCAAGCCGCCGCGAACTCAGCAATCCTCCTGTCTCTGCCTCCCGAGTGCTGGGATTACAGGCGTGAGCCACCACGCCCAGCATTGTGGTATGCAGTGTTGATTGTTGGTGGGCGTGTCTCCATGCCCAGCATTATATGTGGTTACCGGGGATCGAACTCAGGACCTTGCGCTTGCGAGGCAGGCGCCGGAACCACTGAGCTAACCCTCCAGCCCCCTTTCTCCTTTTTAAGTGTGGCAGGGGAAAGAAGAGAACTGGAAGATTTCCCCACCCCCTGCCCATCTCCATTTCCCTCCATTAGGATCACCAAGCCTTCTCACTTCCGGAAGCTCAAAGGACTTGGGGTACGGCGAAGCTGCCGGCTTCCTGGCTTGGTCCTTGTCTCTACATAGCCTCAGTTTCTTCTTCAGCAAAATACCATTCGGTAGCTCAGGGTCCACATGCAGTTTAGAGTCCAAGACTGTAAAGTAACAACTCACAGTGGGTCTATAATCAATAAGTCCTGCTATTATCCAACAGCTCTTGCTCTTTCCTGTCTGCAAATCAGGTTTTAAAAAATAATATTCTCACATTAGCATGGAGGGTCTTCATATGGCACAGCTAGGTCTCAATTTGTGAAGGACAAAAATGAACAACATGGTTTATATCACTCTAGAATGTTTTCACTATGAATGGAATGATTCAATAGGAACAAACCTGTCTCCCCAGGTAGGTGATGCGCAGGGTTTGACTCCTCCCCTAACCTCCCCATGACCCAAGCACAGTCGCCTTGGTAGCTGGTTCTGTTTACAGCGAGAAGTGTGGTTACTGCGTGACCTCTTGTGAAATACGCCCCTCTCTGCAGTGCCCACGATACTCAGAGGCTGGGCTGCCTCTCAGACAGCCTCTCCTTACACAGCAGCTCGTCTTCTGTTTCTCCAGACTACGGCCTCTTGTTCTCCTGAGAGGAATATGCTGTTTCTTTCTTTAAAACAGCAGAAATCATATTCGCCACATACTTATTCTAAACTGAAGCCCGGTTGCTTTAGCACTTTTCCTTTGATAAAACGGGAAATTTAAATTACAGGATTGCCAAACTGAACACCAGAGCCTCGATCTGCTCTTCACCTTGGAGATAAAAAGGAGGGTGGTGATTTCTTCCAAGCATATCGTAGGAGACTTAGAGAGAAAGAGCGCTTCTCATTTTTCTTCCTTTTGTTTAAGACCGCTGAGTAGGACAGATTCATGGAAACTCTGCAAGTAAACTTTAGGGAAAAAAAAAAGAAAAATAATATCAAGTTATATATTATCTAAATAAACAGGTTTTTGTCTCGAGCAAGGTTCTTAATAAAAAGCAAAAGGAGGCAGGATTTAAGGTAGATATTCTTTTGATAATTGCTCAGGCTATGTACTCCCAGCATGTTTACGATGTTTAAAGATAATATGTACACACTGGAATTTTTTTAAGATTTAATTACTGTCTTTCTATGTAAAATCATTGCAAACTGAAGGTTAAAATTTCCCTGGCTGTAGCTTAGTGACAGACCCCAGACAGTCCCCAAGGCCCTGGGCCATCTCCACAGTGTGAGAAGGGAATTGGAAATCCACAGTGCGTATGGAGAGTCCACAACCAATTCCACTACTTGGAAAGTTTGAATACCGTCGTGCAAAACCTGCTAGAAATTTACATGCATTATATACATATAATTTCATTCAATTATATCAATATGCTTTCTGTACTGTTCTGAGCCATACATATTATTTTATCATTTTTTAAAAACTAAGCATAACAGTCAGGGATTTAGCTCAAATGGTACTGTGCCCACCTTACAAGCACAATGACCTGAGTTCAATTTCTAGTACCGGAAAAAAAAAGAGCATAATAATGCAGAGATAGTCCCACAGCTTTATCTCCTTTTAATAAATACATCCTATGTTTAAACATTTGCAGTACCATATTGCATTTAAGCATCCTTCTATTAATGAATATTTAAATTATAATTTTTAGAACTGTAAAAAATGCCTCAATGAACAACTTTGAAAAGAATATTTTTGTTCATATGTTTGAATGAACTCATTTGTGCACTGTTATTGCAACAAAGAATATTAGCTGTTTTTCTTAAAACAGCTTTAAGCAAAGTTTTTCCTCTTCTTAGAAAAGTGGTTCTGTAACTCAAGGAATAAAATTAATATCTAGGCAAGTCAGAGCAAATGATTCTTTTTTAACAATTAGTCATAAATTACAATCACTTAATGGTAACAATTTAACAAATGGATGTTCACTCCTTGATTAGAGAATTAGTAACAGACCTCTTTCAAGAGAAAATGAAATGCTTCAGGGTGTCTGGTCTGAGGTCAGTGTAGCAGAGTCTTCAGGAAAAAATTTAGATCCAGGGCTAGGGGTTTAGCTCAGTGGCACTGCACCTGCCTTGCAAGCATAAGGTCCTGAGTTTGATCCTGTTGACCCAAGAAAAGGGGGGAGGGGCTTTAGGTTCTGATTTGAACTAATCCTTGAGACATTTCCACTGTATTAGTCCATTTTCTACTGCTGTAACCAAATTCCAGAGGCTAGGTATCTTACAAAGAAAAGTTAATTTGGTTCACATTTCTGGAGGGCTAAGCATGGTGCTAGCTTCTGTTTGCTCTGAAGAAAGCCGAGGAGAAGTCACAATGACAGAAGCACATATGGACAATACTGCATGGGAAGATAGGAAGCTAAAGACTGGTCAGGGTCTAGTTTCATGCTTTACCACTCATTCTTCCTTTCCTCTTCCTGCTCCACAAAATGTCAGTGTCGCTGAAAGTTACCTTAGGTCACTGCAAAAAGGAAAAGACTAATCATACAGACACAAAGCAAAAAAAAAAGACTTTGAAGATCAAAGAACAGACAGATACAAAAGCAACATAAAGTCACAGAAGAGGCCCATTTTGTTGACACCTGAACTGCTACTTAAGAGACAACTGAGCTTCTATTTTCTTTCCTAATTTACATTGTAATATGGAGGTTTCTACCCAGACTTAAACATACATCCCAGCTAATAAAAAGTCCCCTATTGGAATTGTAAAACAACTTAGATTGCTGGTCTTGAACAAAAACATCTCTCATGGAAGTTTGTATTCTTTCACCACATCTGTTTATAGACTATGTATCTCTCAAATAAGTTCATCATTTTCTGAGGACTCACAAATAGCAGTAAGAAGTTCCAACAAATGCCAGCACTGTGTATCTGAAAATCAGTAAACTGTTTCTTATACTCTGAAGACATAATTTGCCATATTTGCCATGTTCCTGCTGGCATGAAATACCATGTATGACTGTCCCATTCTGCAGTCTACACCACTGTCAGTACAAATGGATCTACACTTTTATAGTTTTTTAACCAATAAAATTAATAAAAAGCCACACATTAGGACAGTCATATATGTACCACTGGTGATTGCAGCCAACTGATAATGAGACACAGGAACTATGGCTCATTCTAACTATTTATACAGATCTCTAACCTCTGTCCACTATCTACCAGCTTCACCAACAAATGAGCATGTAGCATTAACATTCCATTATTTGAAGCACTTCTATATTAATACCCTTATTAGTTTTTTGTTTGTTTGTTTGTTT
>PVIC010006939.1:0-35614 GCA_004025085.1 Thryonomys swinderianus
GCTGGTTCCCCAGTCCGCCGGAAGCACGGCACAGCAGGCCCGGAGCTGCTGGGTGCGGTCCGCCTCCCTTCTACTTCTTGAAACAACTTTAAGGACACAGAGAGCAAAGAGCTAACTATTCGTGCTTCTGGACCAGTGAAAGTTCACTCCCAGACCTACTTATTATTTTAAACTAGAACATGGTTATTTTTACATAACACATCTTTGAAATATTATCATGTGACTCATCCATTTAAGTGTACAGTAAATTATATTTAATACATTCAAAAATTTGTGGGATTATCTTCAGTTAGTTGCAGAATATTTTCATACCCCCAGAGAACTCTGTCTTTTAGCTTTTTTTGCGTGGTAGGGGGAACAGGATCTTGCTTTGTAGTTCAGACTAGCCCTGAGCTCACTGTGTGCCTAGGTAAGCCTCAATCTCAGTAATCCTCCTGCCTTGGCCTCCAGAGTGCTGGCATTACAGGTGTGAGATACCACCCCGGGTCTGTGTCTTTTAGTTTTTGTCACTCAATCTCTCCATCCAGCTCCTCCTCCCCAAGCAACTGCTAATTTACTTTGTGTGTCTATTGATCTGCCTGCTTGAACTTTCATATGATTTGTTTGAGAGAGGGTCTTGGTACATAGTTCAGGCTGCCCTTGAACTCACTATGTAACTCTGGCTGCCCTTGAACTTGTGGCAATCTTTCCACTTCAGCTTTTCCAGTGCTGGGATTTTATGTAGAGTTTTGTAACTGATTTCTTTTGCTTCATGTACTATTTTTAAGATTTAACTATGTTGTAGCACGTATGCATTGGTACTTTATTCCTTTCTATAGTTGAGTGCTACTCAATTGTATAGACATACTATGTTTTTATTTTGGTTTGTTTACTGTTTTCTGTTGATAGGCATTTGGATAGTTTCATGCTTTTGAGCACCATGAATGATGCTTTTAGAAATATTTGTGTACCAGTTTTTGTGTGACAAATGTTCTTATTTTTCTTGTATGTGTACTTTGGGGTGAGATTTCTGGGTTAGTTATAACTTCATTTTTAATTATTTGAGGAACTCCCAGACCCTTTTCACAGTGGCTGGATTATTCAATAATCTCACTGTCATGTACTGATGTTTCAGCTTCTATATAAGCTCATCAGATTTTGTCACTTCCCACCCTTTTGACCCTGGTTGTCCTGATGGTGTGGGATGCCTTATAATAGATTTGGTTTGCATTTCCCTGATAACTATTGAGGTTTCCCTAATGACTGCATGATTTCTTGTTTTTATTATCAATTTAGGAACGTGGATATTCTGATACTTTGGATTTTGAATTGCTATCTTTTTATTGTCCTTGTATTTATTTCTAGACAAAAATCTCTTATCAGATTTACAATTTGCCAAAGTTTTTCACATTTGTTAGCTGTCTTCTTGTTTTCTTGATGGTGTCTTTTGCAGTACAATATTTTTAAATTTTGATGAGTCCCATTCATCTATTTTTTCTTTTGTTCCTTATTTAATTCCATATCTAAATTTTCTTTGCCTAATTCAAGCTAATGAAAATTTATTCCTATGTCCTCTTTTATCATTTCTATGTTCTCCTTTTATCATTTTAGCTTCTACATGTAGGGGACTGATTTATTTTGAATGGATTTCTGTATACAAGGCATATTATTGTTCTTGAGTTCTCAGGGGATTATCTGAAGTTTTATAAGCAGTGTATACTATAATTTTCTTTAAGCATTGGAACAATGGGTTAGATTCGGATCCTATATATACTGGAGGTCAGTTAAGATCTCAAGGAAAAAGCCAAATGTTATTATATAGTAGTATCCATCACCTAATTTTAGTTTCTCTTCCTCCTGTGGCAGCACATATGGTAATGGGGATACAGAGTAAGAACCACATGGAAATCAAGAGAAGTTTATCTATGATCTATTTGTATAAATTTAACACCTTTGTTTTTATTTATTTTGAAGTAGCTTGCAGCCATTTGACTACTGAGTTCAGCATAATGAAGGTATACGATATGGTGAGGAACTATAATTATGTTTTTTCCAGTGTAAACAAGTCAGAGCTGCATAAGTTATTCAATAAGAACTGGATAACTTATCCAACACACACGTACCTCCACTGAATTTGACACAAATAAATACAGCTCTTTGACAAATGACTTGTGTCTGCATGATTTATCAATTCAGTGTGGAATAGCTCTGTAACAGCAAGGTACTAATCTTGTTTCATATTTTTGTTTACTTCTACTGTAGGGTGAGAGAATGATGGAGGAGTATATTTTATTTCCAAGAGGATTTGGGGGAAAAGGGGTTTATTTTCAGTTGACAGCATAGATTCAAAAAATGAGGTAAGAAACATAAAAGACAATAAAGACAAAAATGGTACTTGAAACTACAGTCGTGGAAATTATCTCTGTCCAGCAAAGAACTGAAAGAAACTCTTTGGAGTTAACTGAGTTTATTAAACTATAAACCACAAAATGACTCCTCACATTATAAATTCATTCCCAAGGGGGCAGAGTCTGCTTGAAATATCAGGGCATCTTCAAAGACTGATTTGTTTGGGATTAAAAAGTAGAAAGTTTTATGGCTAGAAACTATGATGAGTCAGGTATCTGAAAACCATAAATAAGTAATATTTAAATAGTGTTCATGTCATGGTGACCAGGAAGCAGAAGGAGAACAGAGGAGGATAAGAATTTCCTTTCATGTCATGTTTCTAGTGCCCTGCCCCTTCCCACCAGGTACCTGCTCTGAACATGAGATTCTGAAGACATTTTGGATTTAAATTGTAACAAGGGGTGAAAGATGACAAGCTTGAAGGTTTTGAGACTCTGGTGCATTCCTCAGGATATGAAGGAGACCAGTAGACAAGGTTGAATGTTCTTCAGATTTATATCACCATTGTGATAGGTTAGAATGTGGGTCTTTGGGAGGTAATTAGATTGTGAGGTTCAGGGCCCATATCTAGATGCCCCCCAAAGCCTCCTGCACTTATAGGTGGGGTTTTTTGGAGGTGGCTGGCTCTAGGGCATGTGAATATGAGTAAAGGGTATGAGAATAACTGGATTACTCAACTGACTGTTGTGGGTGTGACTGAATGGATTTACTAGCCACAGAAGCCCCGCCCCAGGTGTGGGTAGTACCAACCAATAAGCTTATAGCCTGGATGGAATAGAAAGCAAAAGGTACTATTGCTGCCTCCTCCCTGCCATGCCACACACTGTTCTCTGTGATGTCCCTCTGCCCTGCTGCCCTGCCTTGGAACCAGCTATTTAAGGGCTGAAACCTCCGTAAACTTTGAGCTAAAATAAACCTTTCTTCTTTTAACTTGCAGATGCCAGGTGTTGTGTCTCAGCAGTGTTGCACTATGATTACTACCAATGTTACCATTGCCAAATCAGTTACCCTCGTCAAACTGTATGGTCCTCTTTAACAGAATAGGATAATAACATGACTTAGTTATCATAAGGCTTATTTAATATCTCAGAGCTCAATAGATATCTCAGAGCTTAATAGATATTAGCCAAAATCATCAGTACTTTCATAATAAATATATGAATAATTACTGATGACCTGCTTCATGTCTAGTGTCAGGCTAAACTCACTTCTGATGGTCAGAGAAGAAGAGACAAGGAAGCATGTTCACCTTCCAAGGAGTTTAAGCCCCTTTGAGAGCAGGAGCAGACCAGGTGTCTTACAGCCTAGAACTTTCTGCAGAGCCAGAGGAACTGAGAGCAGGGATAGACGAGGATGAGTTAGAGCAGGTAAGGTGGGTGATGGAGACCTCCATGGGCCTCCCACGAAGTGTAAGGCTCTAAAACTCTTAGTCTTCCTCTTGAATTTATACAAGCAAGTTGTACACTGCACAGATGGTGAAGCTGTGGCTACTGCCAAGGCAGGAGAGGCAAAAAATATTTAATTTCAACTGGTACTGTTTCCAAGGATGTCTCCCGACAATACTTCCCAGGGTCTTTTTGTGACACAGACTCATTTCTCTTCCACTTCACTGTGGACTTCTAGGCAAAACTAGAATATATCTAAATTTATATCTAAATTTTAGATATATCATGAGTAGATATTTTATGGTTAAAAAAGGAGGAAAGGCAGGTGCTGTTATTTCTTATTCTATATATTGAAAAGAAAATTCATTTTCACTTTATTACAGTTACCTAACTATTTTAATCCTGTTATTTGGACATTTGATTTTCTCAGCAGGAATGAAAGAGGCAGGACTATATTTATAATTATGGAAACATGCTTTTATTTGTGAGACTCTCGGAGCATGTCACCTTTTTTTTTTTTTTTACATGGAAATCAACCCAGTCATGTTGAATCCATGACTTCCGTCTAATGTTCTGTGCATTAAGTGTCCAACATCAGTTCACTGTCAAGGACTCCCTGTGCTCGTGGGGTCTGTCCTATGTGCATGTGACTTGATGAGCCAGAGTCTTTTCTTTCAGAAAGAGAGGAGCCTCCTTCATCTGTTTCCTCTCTGGGATTCTTCCCTGGCTCTCCTCTTTCCAGTGTTCTACTTCTTATTCAGTTGACTGGAAGGTTCAGATTGCTTTTAGAATTTTATCCACACTTATTACTGCAAATGGCCAAAGTTGTTCTTGGGACAAAGTAGCTAGAGAAAAGCAACAGTTTCCATGCACTTATTAGACTACAGAGACCCCTTTTCCACTGAGGTCAGAAAGACAAACGTCCTCTTGCAGTTTTAGTTATCTGGTCTGTTGCTGTGGTAGGGCTGCCTTTGGTCCAGAGTTGGGAGAGAAAAAAAGAGACAGTCAAACCCAAAGCAAAACAACTGCTCCTCCATGCCCAGGCACACAATTTCTCTCATAAATTTGCAACGCTTTCCCACTACAATGACATACACTGGGGTTAGCTTTGGGTCAGTCCAGAGAACAAAGGAGGAAATGAAGAAAATCATCCCATACATGTTCTTTATCTCTTTTCCCTGGCCTTCTTGCTGTTGTTTATTTCCTGGAATTTTCCAGTAGTTCTTGTTTGGATTTTCCACTGTTTTTTTGTTGTTGTTGTTTGTTTTTTTGGGGTGTGTGTGTGTGTGTGTGTCTGTGTGGTACCAGGGATTGAACTCAGGCCCTTGTGCTTCCAAAGTAGGCATTTGAGCTAAATCCCTGGCCCTTCCCACTGTTTTTAGTTGCAATTTGTATGAGAGATACAGCATAATAGCCTTGCTTCATCTCAGTGGTCCCTGGACCAGTTTTGAGTTTTTGTGACCTGCATTTCTAAAACACTCTACCTCTAAGTCAGTGTCTTTGAAGGAAATGTCTATCATTACATGTGGGCTTACACTTATCCTTTGGCCCTTGATTACTGTAACATAAAATGATATATTTCCATTCAGTCTGTCCACCTTCATGTTTTGTAGGACTATTTTGAATATAAAGTGGTACCTCAGTCCATGAATTCAAGTCATCCTGTGATTCTGGGGAAAATAGCCATGTTCATGTTTGTGTGGGGAAGACAGTGACAGTCATATCCCTTATCCAGTGTGGAGGTCATGAACAGAAGCAAAATTTTGCCAAAATCTATTTGTGAATTGAATTGCTCACTAATGGCAATGCTCATGAATTGAGGTATTCCTGTAAAACTTTATCAAGTTTATTATACATTTATCTTCCTGGGAAGAACAATGGCAGAGACTGAGCAATCTTTAGTAAGTCTAGAGTAAAGAGGATGTGTTATGAAGACTTTGTGACAAAGTATCTTCTTAAGGCCCCTCCCATGTCAGTCTATGTTATCTCCTTCTCATATAATCTCAGGTGACTGGAAAGTAGACTCAGCAAGTGTCTACCCAGGAAGAATTTGGTTAAGAAGTGAAAATAGGGTTATGTTGATGGAAAGGTTGTATGATGTAATAAACATCTAGCTTCAACAGGGCATTATAAAAAGCATACCTGGTACAATCAAAGCAAAGAACAATTCCACAGTCACTGGAATTATTTTTTTTTTTTGAGACAGTGTTTTGCTTTTTGTTCAGGCTGGCCCTAAGCTCACTCAGTAGACCAGGCTAGTCTCAAACTCACAGCAATCCTCCTGCCTTTGCCTCCTGGGTGCTGGAATTACAGGTGTAAGCAAAGACTCCCTTGGCCTGGTGCTGGAGTTCAGCTCTCTAATGAAAGGCACCCTTGGCTTCTTGCCAGATGTAAATGAGAGTTGAAAATAGCACTTTTCTGATTGGTCCTGCAAACTGTACCATATTCAAATGAGGAACTGCACATGTCATTTTCTGATTAGTTCCATGTCTGGTACTTGGAAGTGGAGGAGTCATTTTAAGTCCTGTTCTACATATGTCCTCTGGGTTTTGATGACCTTTAACACATCCTGCCTAGAGTTTTTCTGGTTTGGCCTAGCTCTAAGCTCCTACCTCAAGAGGACTTCCAGAATTGTTTCAGAAAGTGACAAAAATGAAGGGGTAAATGTGTTTAAAGTGAGAGAGGTATTTTAAGGGGGCAATGTGCCTTTTACTGTAACACATTTAAAATAATTTAAACATTCCTATCTCAGTGACATATGTGCACCCATGTTTATAGCAGCTGAGTATGTGATAGCTAAATCTTGGAAACAACCCAAATGCTCATCAACTCTAGACTGGATAAAGAAGATTGTGTGTGTGTGTGTGTGTGTGCATATGTGTTTTTAATAAAATAGTATTGCTCTGCCATAAAGAATCATGAGATTGAATCATTTATACTCAAATGGACGTATCTTCAGGACATACTCATAAGTGAAATAAATAGGTCACAGATGTACAAATATTGTATATTTTCTCTGATATGAGAAACTGACATTATAAATGAGTTCTAGAATGCATGACTGATATTGTGAAATAGTAAATATTCAAAGGGTGATGGGGCTTTGGGGTAAATAATGAAGAAAGAAAAAAAATTGATGGGTAAAAAAAGGAAACAATGCTTGTGTATATAGGGGTAGGGGGGTAGGTAGGGTAGATAGGGGAAGGGGAAATGAGAATTAAGTTGTGTCATATACTGGTACAAATTCTCAATGTGGGATGTAATTGTGATGTGTACATAATGTACCAATAAAATGTACCAAAAATAAAAATAAAACCAATAAAAATTTAAACATTCACATATTTGTTGATGTGAATTAAATTAAATTGTAATTTAAATACAATTAATATACTGTAAATTAAAATACTTATAAATTGAAATATTTATTCCATTATGTATACACATATACAATGAAATATATATATACATATATATATATATATATATATATATATATGAACTTTGGAAAAGCTTCTGAACTTCTACAATGAAGATGTAAATCAAACTAATGGATATTAACCAACTTGAGCACCAGTGTTCTTAGAAAGGACTCAATATTGTATTTTTCTTTCCCCTTGTTACTTACCCCTACATATACAGGGGTAAAGGGTGCTGTGGGGTGGGTAGGGGAATGGAAAAAATGAGAATTAACTTGTGTCATATACTAGTACAAATTTTTGACATTGAGTGTGATCATGATGTGTATATAAAATGTATCAATAAGGAATTCAATTTAAAAAAAGAAAGAATAAATACTGTACATCTATAATAGTAACAGTTATATTTTATTTATAGTATTGAAGATTTTTCTTTTGCCCAACTTTCCTCCCCAGTTTTTGTCTTTCATGCTTACCTAGGCCATCCCACATCTAGTCATTCTTTAAATGGTTTATTTTAATTTTCCTCATGAAAATACATTAAGGAAATGTGTTGGAAATTAGCATTCATATTACAGCCTCATTTCACTTGCTGAGTAGTTTGTCAATTACTATTTTTCTTTAAAGCATAATTACTCTCCAATTGCTCATACATCTAAACAATCAATGCTTTTATTACATCCAGTCAAAAATAGCAAGATAAAAATTAGCTGATGGGAGAGACAATTGTTGAGTAATATATCAAGTTCTGTGATGTATGTTCAGCAATTTAAGATAGTGCCCCCCAGTGTTTATGTTTATTAACTACAAGAAAACTAGAGCTCTATTTTCTTAGACGTTGGTACAACATTAATAAACTAAGGAAAACAATTCCAGGCCACAAGTGCCAGGAACAAAACGTTAATGTGCAGCGAAAATGTCTGATGGTGTAATGAGCACAAGCTGTTGGATCCTTAAGATACAGTGTTCTCACTCGGCCCCACTGGTGTCCTCAGGAAGCTTGGTAAACATGGAAATTCTCTGCCCCCATGACCACTCACTCAGAATCTGCATTTTATGAAGGTTCTCCAGGTGATTGAAGTTTGCAAAGCTCAGGTGTAGTTTGAGAAGGTATGCAGAATTGGTTGGAAAGACAGTACTTTGTTTAAAAGCAATTTGCTTTCAACAACACATTCTTATGTCAAACAATTTAAAGAATATTGAATCAAGGTCATAGACAAAAGTAAAAAAAAAAAGAACATAATCTTATCAGCACATTCGCACCAACTATGGATGTAAGAGTACAGTTTCATATAAATGCTGCTCATGCTGTTCTTTTATTTGCTTCCTTCCTCCCAAATAGTACTTCATCATGCCCATCTTTCTCGGACAATAAACACAGCTATATATCATCATTTTTAGCAGCTGAGTAAGTGGCAGGCTTTTTGTGTTCTGCTCTTGTTTATCAAATGTCCTGTCGATTGAAAGTTAGGTTTTTTCAATTTAATCCTGTTACAGTCTCTAAGTGGAATGTCTTTGTGATACGTCCATTTACTCTCATGTATTTATCTCTTAACTCCAAGAATATTCATCACTCATCACAAGTTGCAAAATTGTTATTGCAGAGAAAGCGCTGGAGGAAGAATCAAAAGATGCAGGTTTTATGAATTTCTTCACCATCATCTCCATTTGTGTATTCATGAGAAGTTTGAAAGTTATTGTGAAAGCACTCCATAGTTTTAAATATTCAGTAAATACAGCGGTGCCAAAGGTTTATCATATTTTATGCTATTAGGCATTTTTTCAAGAAATTTATATTTTTGTTTCTCAGTTAGTAATTAACTCTCATTGAGATGAATGTAAGACTATTTGTATTTCTTGAGTTCACATTGATACGACAGTGGGAAAAAAGGCTAAGGAGATCCCAGATGCCAGACAGAGCTTAACCTGGCATTACATGTATCTTTGCACTGAGAAGTTGTGGTGTAATAATTTAAATCAGGTGTGGATTCCAAGCTTTTCAAAGCTTCCATTGATTGGCATTAGATAACTGATATTGGAGGCTGAAGTCTATTATTTACTAACTATGAGAATTTGAGCAGATTATGGAAAGTTCTTTCAGACTTTATTTATCTAAAGAAATGATCATCTACAGAGGCCATAGGGTCTCTGTGTCACATTTGAAGACAATGTGTGTGGAGTTTCTAATGTAGTGTGTGGCACGTGGAAAGAACCCATTGACTCACAGCATTTATTTATATTTTTCTGGGATTGTGCACCTCTTCCCATTTTGGAGGCTTTCAAGGCTATGACAGGCAAATTAAAAGGCCAGTGTACCACTCTTAACCACAAGGATGAAGATGTGAAGGATACTGAAACCTAAGAGGATTTGGATCATTCACTTGGTTATTCTAAATGCATCTTGTCGATAGATTAGAATGGGATTATCCTCTCTCAGAGCATAGTATTATGCAGAATATGGGATTTTAGATCATTCCTATTCAGATAAGCAACATAGTGCTTAGAGAAGAATTGACTTGGCCCTTTTACACAGAAAACCACTATCAGAACTGTGTTTCTCTCCTGTTCCTGCTCTAAGCCTGTCTACCAGCATCGCCCTTGACTGAGGAGGAAAGTTGGAGCAAGGACTGTGTGCTGCAGTCCAGTGACAAGATCATTGTTCTGTGGAGCACAAACGGAAAGCCTACACACTGTCCAAATGGGCAAATTATATGGTCATACTCAGTAGGCATCAGAAGAAGAATGTATTAAATGCTGTTTTTAACCTCTCACATTTCCATTTTTTAAAAATGCTAATACTTAGCTTGGCATTCTGGAAATAGTCATTGGCAGTAAGCACTCAAAGCTAAATATATTCATTCTCTTTTACCCACTATTTCTTCATATAGGGACTTAGCCTAGAAAACAGTCATATATCCACATGAATATTTACGAACAAGGATAATAATAGGAAACTACATAAAATCCAATAGTAGGACATCAACGGAATGAATTGATGAAATAATGCAGATGTGGAAAAGCACATTTTAAAAGAACATTTAGGGACATGAAAATGTCATAAATAATCTATTAAGTGAGGAACCAGGTTATGAAACACTTGATCTAGTATATCTCAAACTTCATATAACGGAACACACAGAAATATCAAAGAACTGAAAGGGTTTATGACACAATGTTTTTGTCTTTGGAAAGAGGAATTAATTACTAAGTACATTTTTTGCTTTATTTGTCTTTTTCTGTATTAGTCAAATGTCTCCATTGAGTTACCTTACCATCACAATTCTGCAGTAAACATTCAGGCATTTCTTCTCATTCAACAATTTGAACCCATGTGTTCTTACCTGGAGTTATGATAAAAGAAATTTCCATCCTGAGCTGCTCCTACATGAACCTTCAGACCTAAAAGGTGAATTTATCTGATTTTCTCCATGCTGCAGTGGTGTGGATGACCTGAAGTGTCATGGGGATCACATGAAGTTTGGTTCCTTTCTACATGATCGTGTCTAAAGCTACTGAGAGACCCACCAGGTCTGGAATACCGTCCCTGACACAGGCGTGGGGCAAGACTCTCCCCACAAACTAAAATCTACCCTTTTCCCTGCTGCCTTCCTTTTCTATTCAAGGAAAACTGGTTCAAGTCATCCACACATTTCTTAGCATAAGCAAAACTGAAATTTTGCTCTGTCACATAAGTAAGTCCCTGTTAACTACAAACATGTAGCCTTTTCACTATACTACTACTTTTAGAGGTTGAGGTCCTGAAGAGTTACTGAGAAAGAAGCAGGATAGTTGATTTTAAGTCAAAATTTGAGTCTAATTTCTATATTCCTTTTGGTGCCTCCGGGGGAGGAATTCTGCCACACTTTACTCCTGTACTGCCTATTTTTTCTGTGGGAACTTAATAGTGTGCAGATTTTTCTATGTTTATTAAAATCAATAATTTGTTTCTACTCACTAACCATGAGACTTTGGCCTTTTAAAAGTATAACAATCCTGTTATTGACAGATATTGCCCCAATTTTTTGTGCTGGGCAGCAGAGCTGTCATGACATTTATTCCACACACTTGACTAATTTTTCATTTCTCTCTCCATTAAGTAAATGGCTGTGATCATTAAAGAAAGAGGAACTCTTCACCCTCACCAGCTTTCTCCCAAAAGGCTATGTAAAATAAATCTTTATTTAAAGTAATGTTCACTCCAGCTGTCACTACTAAGCACAGGCATGCTGGACAAGGTTGTGACTTAGAATGTTTTGAAGAATCTTAAGCTTCTTCATGTGTCCTGGCCAGGTAAGTGACAAACTAAAAATATTCAGCTTAGTTCACAATGTGGACCTCATCTCTTATGATCATCCTTTGGAAAATTTAAGAGAAGGTATTTGGTGTATTTAAGAAAAATATGTAGGGGGGATTAGATGATGGAATTTGACATCTAAGAGCTTTTCAGATGTGTGGTAGTGAGGTTGAAATCACCTAATCCTAATAATTTTTCTGCCACTGCATAAGCAGACATTTGTGTAACTATGGCTTAAATCAAATTGATGAGGGCTCATTTTTGGCTTACATTAGACAAAACATCCTTAGAGTCAAAATCTCTCAAAGATATAATAAATCAATTCAACTCCAGAAATATTTACTAAGAGAAGAGTGGAAATTTGTCAAAGAAAATTAAAGAGTTATTAAGTAGAAGTTGCATTAATGATCTCCAAGTTCTATTCCAAATTACACACTTAGGAATATTTCAGTGAGAAGTTATCCTCTGATTGTTTTTTTTAAAGTTAATAGATGGAGGGGTGATACATAAAGAAAAAAAATCAAGGACAAGCATGCTTATTTTCCTAGAGATCATGGTTTTGAGTTTCACTACTCAATTCTAAGTAGTACACCTATATTCAGAGAGACACAGTGTGATAGTGAAACAATACAAAATGAATTAGACTTCTGGTTAGAAAGCCTCAGTTTTGCTATCAGAGAGCAGTTTGACCATGAGACATTATCTCAAAAGTAATATTCACTTGTAGTTATTAAGCTTATTTCCAAAGTCTTAGCTTCCAACAAGCTACAACAACATCTCCCCATCATATATGATTGACTGGTAGTTCCTAAAGCCCCAGAAATAGTTGGTACTTTCCCCATGATTTCTGCAGCTGTCACTCTAAACTATTTGCTTTCACATTGTAAATAATCATTTACAAATCATTGAAATTTTATTAATGCACTCTTCATCTTTGACTTGTATCTCTACATTTCTCTACTTCAGCCATAGGAATAAACAGTTATTTATATCATCTGCAATGAGAGCAGGATACTTACCTACAGAGAAAATCTCTAGAATAAGTACATTTCATAGATGGCACATTTGAAGGACAATAGTAACAGGTCCACTATTTTTCAGGGAGGGGGAAGATTATAGGTATATAAAGGAACTGTGGGTGGTCAGCACAAGATACAAGAGTGGAATCACAAGACAATTCATGGCTCTATCAGGCTGAGCATCCATCTCCATTGCTTGCCTAAGTACAAGCCTTTGGCTTGCAGCTCATCCATCACAGAAAACAGTTAGACCTAATGGACTGAGTGGGCTGTATGCGCTGTTGATTCATTTACTCAGTCACCTCAGGCAAGTCACCCATGCCCTTAGAACACAAGACTCATTCATAAAAAATGGAGAAGTCTTCTATTTTTTTGTTTAACCATCAACCTGCCTCGGAGTCACAGTGTGGGTCAGATAATATTTTTATTGCCAACTTGACTAAATTAAGACACTCCTTGAGTTGTGTTATGATTTGTGTCTAGACATATGCATAAAGCCTCAGGTGATCATAGACAGAACTTTCTCAGAGGTGGCTGAATCTAGAGTGTGTGATGCTGAGATTAAGGATGTGCCATCACTAAATCAGTCCTCTATTACCCTCACTCTGGTAACCTAGATGGAATATAAAAGGGGAAGAAAGGCTGTTAAGGTCCCGCGCTTGTTTTGCTACCTTCTGTCCACCATGAACTGTTTCTCCTCTGTGATGTCACCCTGCCTTGGTGCCAGCTGATTTTGTACTGAAACATCCACAAACTCTGAACCAAATAAACCTTTATCCATTAACTTAGGGCACTGAGTGTTTTGCCTCAGCAATGAGAAAGCAACTAAGACAAGATGTGACTGAATAAGAAGATTCACCTACTGACACTCATAGCTGAATGTGCTGTTAGGAGGTAAGGCACAGCTGGAGGAGGTGGATCAGAGTGTGTGCCTGTGAAGGTATATCTCACTGGTGCTTCTCCCTCCCTCCTTCCCATCCCTTCTTTTCTTCTTTATTTTTTAAAGACAGAGTTTCATTAAATTGCTCTGTGTTTGAACTTGTGATCTTTCAGCTTCAGCCTCTCTGAGTGCTGAGATGTACTAGCATCGGCCTTCTCCTGTGCTCTGCTCTCCACCCGGCAGGGAAGTCCTTTCACCATGTTGCTCTGCCTCATTGAAGGGGAGCTAGGCAACCACAAACTGAAACCTCTGAAACTGTGAGCCAAAGAAACCACTGTCTCCTCTAAGTTGTGTGACCAACGCACCGTGGGACTGGTGGAAGACAGCAACTTGAGAGTAGGAAAAAACGTACAATAAAAGTCTACGGCCCAGAATCTGCTCTCAGACTCTGAGCATTCCATAGACATCTGTATTATGTGGATCAGTAAAGAACAGTAGTGTTTGGTGGGTGAGTACTAATTTTGGTGTTACACCGTCTGGTTTTGGGTTTTAAAACTGAGCTTTTATAGTTGTCCCAAATTGGGAGTTATTTAACTTCTTTGGACCTGAATCTTTTCACCTTTGGATGAAAGTTATTGGTTTAGAAGAAACATATGGTTGCTTTTGTAGTTATTAAATGGAACAATTCAATTTATGTGGTTGGTTAGTAAGCATGTGGCCATCAGCTTTGAGGTGGGAGGGAATCAACATTTGCTGAACTCCATGATGAGTCTTCCCACCAGGGCCTTTCCAAGCCGGAGCTGTGTGCATCACCAGGGCTCTGGCCATAGTGCACACCACGGATGTGAACCACTTGCCACGGACCCTGGAGCAGCAGAAATTTTAATTATAATTATAATTATAATTAGCTACTACTGTACATTTTGGGTCATTTAAAAATTGATTTTATTATTGAAATACAAAATCCAAAAAATTCCCTCTCGTTTCTCTTATTACCCTTTCCTCTAAAATAAAACATGTGGAAAAATTATTAATTTGGGGACAATATACTGATAGCTAAAATATAAGACACAATCAAGCCAAAATTCCACTGACATTTCTCCTAGGAGGATGAGCTAGGATACTAGAAGATATTTCTTTCCCTTGGCTTGGGTAAGTCACTTACCCTATTTCTCAATTTTTGTGTTTATAAAATTAGTAAAATTATATGTATTTTCTCATTTTCCTGGAAACTTTGGGCACTAAAATCTAAAGTTTATGAGGAAATTCCTTATAAACTTAGTGAGTATTATTTTATACTTGGAATCACTGATTTGGTAATCTAGCATACGAGGTTTATACTAAGGAAGTAATTACAAAGAAGCAAGAAGGCTTAAATCACTCACATAGTTGGAAAGAATTGAAATGTGCATGATTGTGCTTCATTTTAGATAAATTCCTCTTAGGTAAATGCAATTGAATATTATGTTAGTGTAAATAAATATTATGCTAATATACATGAAAATATGCTAATGTTATATTAATGTGAATATAACATACACTGTTGTAGAAAAATAGTGTCTTCATGAATATTAAAATGACATTTTTCCAGGGGAAACTTTAATGACATTATATGGCAAAAAGTTACTGAACTGTATTATATTACAGATATAGTATACTTGAAAAACATGGGAAAAATGCAAAAAGATTAAAACTATGATTTTAGTCATGGAATTTAAATTATAGATGTCATGGATAAAAATCAAATTTCAAGGATGCATTATGAAAATAGTTACAGGGTAATAAGATATTATTAAGAATCCAGATAAGTAGGAAGACATCAGTCCAGAGAATTACTTCTTTCCAAAAGATCATCCATAGTGTTTTCTAGATTAGTTCCACTTAATTCACTAATTGCTGGGAGGTGAGAATGCAAAAACTGTCAGTTCCCTGAAATTAGAGATGTACTTCAAATTTGAGCCAGTGATGGCCCTTCTCTTCTAGGTGAACTACATCCCCAGCTTACCACTTAAGCTTAGGGTCACCCTTACATTTGTGGAGGAAACAGTACACAGAAGGCTTCTGACAGAGGCAGACTTTGCTTTTAACCTGTGTCTTATCCTCGTGCTCAGCCAACTAGAGTTTCAATTTGACTTTGGAGCCTTAGGCTTCCTTGACATCCAGTTCAGGCTGTCATAAACCTTTCTTTGCTTTCCTGAGTCTTGGGCCATTGTTTTTTACATGCATATGGTCTGAACAACTCCCTGGACCTCCAGCCTCATGCCCTCCCATGGCACATATTCAGCCCTATTGGGTGCCCTATAAGTAATAATGAGCCCCAAGAGAGCCAAGACAATTTCTGCCACTGATCTGAGCTGTATTACCTTTGTGTATGAGAGGAACAATTTTAAAGAATGCCGCATTGAAGCTTGGGATGTCCAACAATACTAAAAGCAGCTCCCATGACTGAGATAGACCATGGTTGGCTTTCATGACTAGAAACAGGCTTAAATTCAGAGTTCGGAAACTCAGAAATCACTCAAGCTTAATCAGGTGGCATAGAAGATGGTAAAATTGCTGAATTCTGTTAAGATTAGTGTAAAACCCTTTGGTTGCACTGTGCGAATACATTGTACATTAAATAGGCTGACCATGGAGAGCACTGGAGGCTGCTGGTCTGCTTTAACTCTATGCCTGTGCCTAAGAGAAGGGAAAGAAAAGTGGAGATGCTCACACCATGCTGCAGCTGAGGAAGAATGAGTCTGTTTAGCCTTGCTTCCTCTCCCCTGCAACATCTGCCCTCACAGATTGATCTACTCCACTTTTAAGACCCATTTGGGCTTGTTCTAGACAGCATGTTCTTCTTAGCATGTAGCTCCTTACCATCTGACACAGTAATGAATACCTTGTGTTCCTCTTATTTGCAGGGTCACTGTCCAGTCTTCCTTCACCAGTCCATTCAGTTCCTAAGTTCATGTACCCAGAGCGCCTGAACTACACTGGCTCCTCTCCAATAGCTCCCATTCTAAGAACATTGCACCTGCACCCTTAGCCCTTACAGAGAGAAAAAGCAGTCTGCACATTTACAATGTACACACATTTTCCTTTCTATGTCCTGTATCAAATGGAATGCCTCAGGGTGAACATTACTGTTCTCTAAATGCAGCATCTAAGCTGATGGCAAGAGCTTGATTATCGAAAATGTTTTCCATCATTTAGACTCAGATAGGCAAAAGCTTAGGATCCTATCAAAGCTGCAGTGACTTTTTGGTAATGTACTTTGGTGTTTTAAAATATACTTAAGAGAACAGAAGATTTCTGTTAATATATCCATCAAAAATGGTTGTTTTAGGTGCTAGGTTCTTGCTTACTGTGCTCAGTACTGTGTTGGGAGCCGTAGGAAATACAGGGGAAACATAAAGCAAACCTCCATCCTCAAAGAATTTCTAACCCAGCTGGGAACACACATATGAATTACAAACATACAATTACAGTCAGGAAACGAGAATACATATATTTATGTATAAGTCCCTACTTGGTTAGACAGTTTACCTGAGCTCATAACCAGGTCTGTAAGTTGTTAATTTCCTCTCCCACTTTACAGGTACAGACTGAGGTACAAAGATTCTGCTCCAGGGTCAATCACATGGGTCAGGAGAACAGTAGAGTCAGGCTCCAAAGCTGGGCTATTTCCTCTGGGCAGTTTCCATTTTTCACTGCTCATTTGCATTGGTTGATGCACATTTACAAAGGTCTTGTCATCTGGGTTCTCTTCATTTGGGGCCTTGGGGTATTTAAGGAGCCCCACGTGGATCTAATGAGTCCCCGGGATGAAGGACCACTGTACCAACTAGTACGGTATTGCCATGAGCACCCAAAGCTGAAAACAAATGTTTTTCAAGGGTAGAAGGTTTGGTGTGTAAAATTTATAGTAGGCAACCAAAGACAAAACAGTTTAGCCCTAAAAATGGATGCTTGAGGCCATACGTTCCTATAGGTTAAGCGTTTTGCTCTAGAGTTGGAAACAGCGAGTCATCATGACATCATCAGATTCTGTTCCGTAAAGAAAAGGTGAATGGATGGACTTTGCCATGCGTGCTGCTGCCGACTGCAGCACTGCGTGCTGCCCTCTGTAGAGAATCTCAGTGTCACAACCCAGCTTGTGGAGAGTCAGGTCGTTGTTTGCCAAGGAGAAACCCCCAATCCGGAATGATGAAGTGACTCGCTGGGTGTCATTTAGCCAGTGAGTGACCCCATCCATCGCTCACTTCACGTGTCCGGTGGGCAGAGCTGCTCCCAGAGCATTGGAGCTTCCTGGCACAGCTGCAAGTTGAACGATGAGATCAATAATTGAAGAAGCTACTAATTGAATGAGGTGAAGGGTATAGCTATATTAAAAACAATCGCTGCTCTCGCAAGCATTCCTTAAGCTCCTAAGACAGATGCAGCTCAGGCTGTATTATCATAATCATCCCTCTAAATAAATTATTCAAATTAGGCCGTGCATGTTCATAAGCTTGTGAAATGCAGATAAACACATTTTTTTCCCCAAGGCGCTTACTAGGGCATTAATATGCATTCCTTCTTCTCTTTTCTCTCTCAAATATAATAGGCTGAGATACTTCAGCCCATGAGCTGGTGATAACACAGGAATGTTCATTCAAACACAGGCAAACATTGAATTAGTAACCTTCAGGAAAGCTACCTTATTTGGCCCGCGCCTCCAGAAATCAAGTTGTTATAGAATAATTAATTTGGGGGAAGCAACTACGTGAAGCTTCTACTACAGTGAGAGGAGTTGAAATAACAGATGGTGTTATCAATGAACAGCAGATGTTTGCCAGTGAGCTGGGATCTGTGGTTTTAATTCCCAGCATAAATGATATTCTAAAATAGAGTAGAGCCTGGTGCTAGGAGTCCGCTTTGTGGAGTCACTGCGCACTATGAAACTTGCTGGAGAGGGAGCTGTAAGTCACTGTGCAGGGTGGCGGACAGCAGGATGCACCTTTGGTGGCTTGTGCTGGGCCATTTACCTTCCTGGGAAAACCTTAAGGAAAATGGGGACTTCTGGCCCAGAGCTCTAAAAGAATCTGTGTGTTGGTAATTGAAAACTAAGAAGAGAAAGAAGATAAGCTTCCTAAATGAGATATAGCATCAATTGAATAAAATAGTAATAATATTAAAGACAACTAACAAGATATAACAAAGGAGTAAAGGAATCCAAGTATACATTGAATTCTTCAAACAAGTACCTTCTGCTAATATAGCCTGAAGAATTATTGTTGCTGATTTCACTTAAATGTCCTATAAACAGAATAGAGTTCCCACCCAGAAGCCAGTAGGTCTGAGTTTAAATTCTACAGCAGCAGAGATATCACCAAGTTGTTTTGCTTTTAAGTAACAAATACTCAGTGAATTGAATAGGAGATGACTGCATCCAAAAAAAGGTTGAATAACTGGGTCTTGCAAAGTAGACAAGACCACCTCAATTTTCAGAAAGAATCGAAGGTCACTGGGATACAGGTCAGAAAATCTCATTAAGTTTCACATGTCTTCTCTTGTATGAGAAACCCACAATATAAATAAAGAACAAGACAAAAGATGGATAATAGGAAAAGAGAGATATAGTAGATCTTTTGCAGAAGGGAGGGGAACCAGGACATGAGGGAGGGGAAAGAAGGGTAGGGGAAGGGAATTTTAAAAAGAATTAAAATGCCCTATATATACCTGTACCAACTCCTCAGGAGAAGCGTGTCATCATTACATACTGCAAATATGTAGTAAGAAGAAAAAAGAAGCTGAGAAGCAAGACAAAAACCATGGCGTGGGGATATGGCTCAGTGGTGCGGTGCTGGCCTAGCACATAGTGGGGTCTGGACTCCCAGGACAGCAGTGAACACAAAACAAAATGAAAACGAGATCCATACAAAGTGCAGGCAGGAAGAGACCAGCAAGCAGCGTGTGGTCACCACCACACACCCCACTGCACACCCGGGGGACCTTCAGCCACCCCTTGTTGCTCAAGAGTGACGGGGACCCAGGTGGATTTCTGGTTTGTGATCTCTGCCTTCTCCAGCTTTCATCTATAGTGATGACATGAGTGGAATTCCCTCTGTGACATCGGACTCTAGGATGGGATAGAACAGGGAAAATGCTGCGCGGAGCATGATTCTTCCTTCCAGTTCATAAACCTCTCCCCGGTGTGTCAGGAAGGACTTCACCTTGTGACTGAGAAGCTACCTCTTCCCACTTCTCACACCTGCTTTCAAAGTGGCAAACATAGATCACTTGTGGAAAAGGCTGGGAAACACAATAAAGACCACAATTCTCTCCAGCCGGAAATCCTCTCCACAAAAGTAGGGAAGGGGTGTGTGTGTGTGTGTGTGTTAATATTGAATAAGCATTAAATCAGAATGGAATGTATATCACAGAATTTCATCCTTTTTCATAACTATGCAGACACAATCCATGGCACATTCGTTCTCAGTATAAACATTGACTTCCTGTCAAGTGACAGGGCTTCACAGTGTCATTTGTTTTCTCAGCTCAACCTAGATTGACCTAGGGGTCTCTTGTGCCAGTTGATTTACCTGGAGGAGAAACGAAACCTTAGATTTTCATAAGGGGAGGTGGGCTTGCATTGTGGGGTAAGGTGCCTACCCTGCTTAGTTGTCAGAAACTGAGAGATGGGGTTGCTGTCTCCTTGGATACTTACATTTCAAGGATGGCTCTTAGGTCCTTGAGAAAGTTATTACTGGGCCATAAAGCTGACAAAAAGCCTATCTAGTTTTCAAGAGGATCTATATACATTTCCAAGAGAGGAGAAAGCACTTTCAATTGCCAAGTTTTCAAAGCCAAATGCTCTAAGAAAAAGGAGGAAAGAATCTTTTATTTCCAACAGAACAAGCTTAACTTCTTACTTTCAGTACTTGTTTTTATAAAAACTCACCTTCATTTTCATTACTGCCAAACATTTGTCTTGAGAAACATCTTTTAGCTTTTAGCTTCCAGAAAGTCTTCATCATTTCACTGGCAGACCTAAGACAGGAGGATTCAAGATGCAACAAAGTAGAAGACCACAGATAACCGAATGAATAAAAGCAACCTCCGTATCAAGTCTTAGCACGGATTTCTTCTGCTTTTATGCTTGTAGCTTTGTTTTGTGAGAACCGAACTGCTGCTGTGCTATTTTTCTCCACAGCATTGGCTAGATGGAGATGGGGAGAAAGGAAGAAGAAGAAGGAGGAGGAGAGGAGAGAAACAGAAGTAGAAAGTAGGAAGGCAGCAAATGAGGGAGGAAGGGAAGGAAGGAGGAACACAAATTTAGCAGCTTTTTAAAAAAAACGTGTATTAGCACATAGTGATTACCTTCCTCGTGGCGAGTCAGTACGTGCACATAGCACATCTTAATTCTTTCCTCATCTCCTCCCCCCTCTCTCCATCTCTTGGCCCCCTTCAGCTTGGCGAAACATCTACCTATAAAGCAGATGAACCTGAGGGACACAGTACTAGAGCTTTGAGGCCCACGAAAGATCCACATCCGGTTAAACAGCAGAAGTACAAGTCATCGGAGCCCCTTCCATTCATTCAGTGATGTTTGTTTAGTCTGTACTGTGGGTCTCTCTGTCTGACTGACTTACTGGCAAACCTGGTCCCGGGACGCGATGAGAAGAACCAAAGAGCAATTATTGAGAGCTCTTTCTGCCTGGCTGAGCTGAGCTGAGCAGGGCAGACGCTGGTTTGCTAGAGACAGCGGCAGTGGCATTAAGGAAACAGGAGTTCACATCTGGAGTCCCCAGAGAATCACGTGTAACGGGAAACGGTAACCTTGTTCTTTGTGGGTGTCAGCCACCGGAGCTGGAGGAGTCCCAGACAACGAAACATAATGACAAAAATCAGCTAAAAGTGCTTGCGCTGATCTTGAGAGGTGGCCGAGTCAGAGGCAGCAGAACGGCGAGAAGCAGCGGTCAGTGTGCAGCGCTGCTCCTGTCCGAGTCTCATCCTCGGAGCCTTCGGTGGGCCTCTGCCGCTAGGCGGCGTGCCATCCGCTGGGCACCGCTGTGCAGAGCATCTGCCACGTGAAGCCACCTGAGTCCGGAATCCGACTACGGAAATGTCCTCCGGGCTGCCGCTCGCAGGGACTGCCTGCTGTGGTCCGCCTGATGCCCTGACGGCTCGTGGTCATCCAAAAGTAGGACCTTCCGTAGGGCTATTTTAGCACGGTTCCTCCTTCCCGGTTTCGAGGCAATGAGGGCGGAACCTTTTTAACACTGATTTCCTGCGGTCCTTTTGACCCGAGCGCTTCAGCCCAAGAGTCGCAAGCGCACGGGGGACCTGGCAGGCTGAGCTGCGGAGGCGCGAAGAGAGCTCGGGGCGGCGTGTGGCTCTTCGGAGACTTGCTGCTCAGACCGGAAGTAGAGCCGAAGGTCAGATGTTCACATTGAGAAAAGCAGGCTGGAAGTTTGATCCTTTTAACCTGAAATTTTCTGACATTATGTTAGTAAATAACATGTAAAATATTTCATGGGCCAAACAAAATGTGTTTGCTCTGATATCCATCTCAAGGACTGACTGTTATGTAGACGAATATCTTCTGCCTGGTGGTCTTTTTCTTCTTTTAAATTTTTGCACCGGGAATCGCATGTGTGTTGTGGTGTAGAAGGGGCAGACAAATAAAACTCAGACTCCACACGAGGCCCATTATTTAATAATTTAACAGTGGCATCTGGCAACTTAGGTTATGTTTGTAGAAGTGGCAGAATTAGAGTTGATTGTAGGTTTTGGCAACTTGGATGCTAGTATTTTCAACTAGTGAGTGATATTGCCTTCTTCATGCCACCGTGACAGGAGTGTACTATATTTTGCAATGACTAAAAGTACCATACAAAAATCTGGGTAATTGATACAAAAGAGTGTATAAATAGATAGAAGAGAACCACACTCTTCATTTAAATTCTTTAAGCATATCAGTAAAGGACATTAAATGACACCATGAATTATAAAACAGTTATTAGAGGGAAAATCATTTAAGGAGATTAGAAGAAAGGTGAATGTCTAGTTAATTAGAAAGCAGGGAAAATGCCATCTTGCTTAGCTATATTTAACTGTGAACTGTTTCTCCAGTTTTTGCTGGAGACTTCTTTCCAGCCAATATTGTCAAACAGCTAAGGGGAAGCGGGTCCACCCAGGTCCAGCGGCTGAGTCCACATGACTCACTCGGACACATTCATACTCTGGTTTAATTCATTGTCCTTAAAATGCTGGCATCAACACCTCCCACCATTTTCACAGAACTCCCATGGTTTCAAACAGAAGAAGGTGGTGGTTAATTTTAGGTGTCCTACCTATGGAGCTGTGGGGCTTTACTTGTTGGTGTGTCTGTGAGGGTGTTTCAGAGTCTGCTGGGACTGCAGGGAAGATGCATCATTGTGTGCTGGTGTCATCCTGCTGGCTGGGGCTGAGGCCAAATGAAGTGGAGACCCAGTTAGCCTCTTTCCATGGCTGGCTTTTGGCTTTTGGATGGACTTCCTTGGGACTTCTCACTCTCACAGTCATATGAGCAAATTCCCCCAATAAATGCCTCCTTGTGTTTGTGTGTGTGTGTACATACACACACACACACACACACACATATATACTTCATGGGTTCTATTTATTTAGAGACCCCTGACTTTTACAGAGAACCAACATGAAAGTGCTTTAAAAAGCTGATCTCATTGTCCAAATGGTTGATGGCATCCTTATTTCTTATTACATGTTTCCTTCTTGGCATAAGGCAATTGATAGTTCTTCCTCTGAGAGACTTTATAAAACTAGAGAGAAAGTGAAACCATGTAACAATTGCAATTTTATAAACAGATGCATAGGGATAGAAAATTACACCCCCAAATTATCTGTAATTTCATCCTGTCCCAAAGTAAAGCTATTCAACTCGATGTTCACTTTGCTAACTGATCCTCAGCAGAAGGACAGTTATACAGTAATTTCTATGCCTAAGAACATTTTGCTTGTGACAAATTCAACATATTTTTCTTAGGTTTGCATGCATTTGGTCAATAGGGATGTTATTAGTTTTCTTTGTCAACTTGACTAGATTGAGAGAAATACAGGACGTCAGTAATGCATAGGACCTGGAACACAGTTTTAGGTGTGTCACTGAGGCCATCTCTGGAGACAACTGGCATATGAGATGGTAGACTGAGGTGGGGAGACCTGCCATTAAATATGGTGGTACCACTGAGTAAGTTGGAGCTTCAGCTGGAACAAAAACAGAAGGAGGAAGCCAGCTAGTATTTGCTCTCTCTCTGTCTCTGTCTCTGTCTGTCTGTCTGTCTTTCTCTTTCTGTGTGCCCTGGCAAGATGCTATCGCTTCGCCATATTCTCTCTACCATGGTGCTCTGTGTTACCACAGGCCCATAAACATACAGTCACCTGAGCAGGGGGCTGAAATCTGACATTCTGTGCAAAAATAAACTGTTACTCTTTTGGTGATTTGCTGTGCTACTTTGTCTCAGAGAAGAAAAGTGGACTGATGCCAAGAGTATCTTAGTGGGTGCCTCCTCTTTACATTCCTAAATATTTCCTAAAATTAAAAAATGTTTCTGCTAATCTTCATAACATAAAGATTTATCCATTTACATTGTTATTCAGTTGTGAGTTTTAAAACTTCAGGGGAGGAAAAAATTCTTAAAAGGATTTGTTTAGCTCAGAAATTTATTGAAATCATTATGTATCTTGCAATGAAATTTTCTGCTGCAGCTTTTAATTACTGTCAAGTTAATCACATCTCTTGGAGTACAGGGTTATTGTTAAATGTAGGCATTAGCCATAATTTTCAAGATTACTGCTTTGTTCTATATCTTAACATGCCAAAATAATGAAATGCACATAATTTTAGACAGACTGACTTGTAAAAATTTCCAAATAAATGAGCAAATAGAGAAAATAAATCAGCATCAATTTGTAATAATATGCAATAATTGATAATTTGAAGTGAATTAAACCTTTATGTAAATGTATGAGGCAGAAGAGTGAACACATTTCTATTGAAATTGAAATCACCCTAGTAAACCTACTAAAAATTGATAAACTAAAAGGATAAATGTATAATTATATAAAAGGATATATGTATAATTTTATAAGGAACATCAACAACATTACAGAACCAGCTTGCTGTAACTAAAAAGGGGCAATTTGAAGTACCTAATACATATTTAAGATGTAGAGTTGCAATGAGATACTGGAAAACAGAAGAAATTATGACAAGTCCATTTATACTAAGCTAAAATAATTAGAAATTACAGTGAGCAAAGAACTATATTTATCACTTATCTATTGCTGGCAAAAAACAAAACTCAACACACATCTTCCTTTCCTAAGGCTTATGATTTCTGAAGGTTTGGTCCATAGTTGATAGTTTCAAGGCAGAAACACCACAGTAGAAGCAAAGATGCTCTGTTCATGGCAGCAGATAAATAACAGAGGCCCCAAGATCGTGCTTCTGTGACCCACTGGGACACCCACAAATATGCTTTGCTAATTCCTTGCATGGCTCCAAACCCAATCAGGTTGACAGTTAAGCTCAACTACTACAATAATTTATAGAATCAAAACACCTGCGATTTTGATGTTCATGCATTTTGTATATTAGGTGTTTTCTAATATCTGAAATTAGAGATTTTGAGTGTTATGACTATATTTGCAAAGGCTTTCTTCAAGATATTGGATAATAACTTGAACTCCATATGCAGCAGAGTATCTAATTATCTTCAGGGTGGTTATACAATTCTTAGCTATGTTCAATATTAGAATTTCTAGCTAGTAATCACCCTGAAGTTTTCAGAGTTATCATGTCCAGATGAGAGGAAAAAATGAATGTATGCCTGCAGCTATGTCAGATCTCATTTCTGCATCACTCCTTGTTGGTTATGTAGCTTTGGGGCATTGTTTAAATTTAAGAAACCTCAGTTTTCACATCTTTAAAGTGGAGATAATAATGTGTGATCTATACAATTTTTGTGGTTGCCAGTAATATGCTTAAGGAAAGAGGTAATATGAGGATTCACCTGAGAATTCTGACTTGAAATCCACATTTAATTTTTATTTTTGTTTAACATCTACTATGGTTTATATAAAAAGTGTCCCTACAGGCCACATGTAATCATAGATGGGGATTTTGGGGAGGTGACTGGATTGTGAGGGCGATATAGCTGATTTGCTGTTAGGAGATGGGGTCTGGTCAGAGGACAAAGGGCACCAGGGGTGTCACCTGGAAGGTTATACATCCATTCTTGGCTCCTCTCTTTCTCTGCTTCCTTGACAGCATGACATAAGCATGTTTCTTTCTACTGGATCCTTCTATCATTCTGATTCTGATTTAGAGCTAAACAATCATAGACTATAACTGAGAACTTAAACCTCTTCACCTTTAAGTTATGGGTGTCAGATATTGAATCTCCTTGTTGAGGAAACTGATTAAGATGGACTTTGGTACTAGAAAAATGTTTTTACTGTGTGTGTAATTTTTATTTGACTATGTGGTTTAAAAGCTTTTGAAATTAGTTCATGGAAAGAATTTGGAAATGTTTGCAGTGACTGGCTAAAAAAGCAGTAGAAGTCTATAAATTATCCTGGTGGGAAGTTTTCATCAGAGGTCAGAAGATGAGAATGCTGATAGAAATGTAGGTGGTAGAGATTAGGTTCAGGAGGTTTCAACTGAAAAGAGGACTTTATTTTTTTTTCTCCTTTATGGAGGTTATTGGTATGTTATAGGTATACATTATGATGACATTCAACCTGGAGAATTTGTACCTATACATGATGTATTTTGATTATTTTTTCCAACTCCCTTACCCTCCTTATAACCCCTACCTCCTATATACCTGAGCTTTGTTTTCAGTTTTTTGTTTTTTACCATTATATTTTTTCTTTCACTTCTTTTTCTTTCCCCTAGTCCTCTTTTGAAAAAGGCTTTATTGACAAGTGGACTATGTGCCATGTGTGTTTTCTTTGGAAGAATATTTGACTATATTTCCATTATGCCATACCCTAAGACTATACAGAAGACTGAGATTAGGGGTAGGTGAACTAATAAATCAGGTGGAGGAAACATCAAGGCACCCCAATGTTCAGGTTGTTGCATAATAGTTGCTGATTTTAACAAATTTACACAGAAAATAGGGACAAAAACCTCATTTAAAATTTTCAGTTTTGCCAGAGAAAAAAATGCCTATATTTGTAGTAGAGAAGAGTTTATTTACTGAGAAGATTGGCACTAAAAAGAAAGCAAGTAATTTAAATTAGGACAATAGGGCATCCTGAGAATCAGTAAGACCCCACTCTTTGCAGGCTCAAGGATTTAAGGGTGAAACTTTGCTTTGGGAAGGGAGCACCAGGATATCTTGTTTGTTGATTGGTTTCTCAAGATTCATTTAACAGTGCTCAGTCAGTGAAACACCCAGAGACCTCTGCAGCCATGATCCAAAGGGGCCCAGACACTGCTCAAAATGGTAAGAAATTTTGGGATCATTCATGTGGTGCTGATTTTACAGGCAAGCAGGATGCAAAAGTTGTGTCAGGGAGGCTTCCACTGATATTTCAAAAGGAGGACTGGAAGGCCAAGCAGTGTGCCACTGAGAGGACAGCACACACATAAAGCTGTGAGATTAAGGCCAAAAGTGTAGTTGAGACCCCAGGAAATTGGAGTGTCTAGGAACTTGGAACATCTGAAGAAAGCAACAGGCAGTGAGTTGAGCTACTCCAAGGAAGAAGCCATGAGAATTGCAACCAATAGTGCCGCAGGACAGGGCTGCCCATGTCCCTTGGTCTTCCCATCTTGGCTCCAGGTGCTACGGGATTCAATCTTTGATATGTTTTGGTCTTGCTTTAATCTGATTTTTTTCTATTCCCCTGTTCCCCTCTTTGGAATGAAACTATTTATCCTGTACCATTGTATGGCAGTGTGCAACTTTCTTTTTGAAAGGGGGGGGGTCACAGTAAAGTTTGTTTTGAGTCTCAGGGGAAACTTGCAAACCGAATTTTTCAACCCCGATGAAACTGTTAAGACTTTGGTGTCACTTAGAGATGGACTAAATGTATTTGTCTTAAAGAAATATGTATGTTTTGGAGGCCGAGGGTATAATGTTATGCTTTAGAATTACAACAAACCCTGATGTTCTCATGCACCCACTGGCAAGAATTTTGGATGGTAATTGAATATTGTGGGTGACATAGCTGATTTGCTATTGGGAGACAGGGTCTGGTCAAAGGAGGCAGGTCATGGAGTTGTGAAGTGGAAGGCATATCATTTTCTCCAATCTGTTTTTGCTTCCTGGCCACCATGACACAAGCAGACTCCTTCTCCCAGGTCTTTCCATCATCTTCCTCTGCCCTTCAGCTGTCTGACCAAGCACTGTAACTATGAACTAACATAAACTTCTCTTCTTTTAAATTATGGGTGTCAGATATTGTTTTAGTGATGAAGAAAATGATAAGGAAAACATACAATCAATTTCATTTTTATACTATTCTATGAGTTTTAACGTATGTATAGACTCATGTAATCAGCCATGGAATAAGGATACATAATAGTTCCATTATTCCAATCAACTCCCCTGTGTTAGTTCTTTGAAGTCATGCCTTCTCTCCATCCTTAGTCTCAACCAACCACTAGAACTATATATTTGTCTTTTTAGATACCAATAGAATCATATAACATTATTGGGACTGGCATCCTTCAGCCAGCAGTATGCCTTGAGTGTTCATCCAGATCCTTGTGTGTAATAAGTGTCCTGCTCTTTATTTGTGAGAACCATTCTAGTGGATGTATAGCACAATTTGTTATTCTAGTATATGTGCTGCCGAAGCGAGCACCACAATTTGTTATTCTAGTCACCACTAAAAAATTTTTGGGTTGTTTCCAGTTATGGGTGATTCTATGAATAAAACATCTATAAACATCCACTTTAGGTTTTCATGTGAACTAAATGGTTTTTAATTTCTTTAGTATAAATACCTCAGAGTGGAGTCATTATGCCTTGGTTTAGCTTTGTATATTTAACAATTGCACCAGATCTTTACCTGCATTTAATTTTGTTAATATTTTAGGAGACAAAGTATGATTAATTCTCCCCACTTCCATCCATGGACCACCTCAGCTTATGTTAGCAAGAAATGTTTTCTCTTTGGATTTTAATCTATCTAGTCCCATCTGCTTTCACAGCTCTCCAATGTCTTTTAAGATGTTATTTTTGTATAACTTAGCCATTTTCTCCAGTTCTGGCCACAGTCACAATAATACTACTGGTACTTCTTTTTTCCTTTCCAGATGATGAAACTTGTAATTATATTATTTTATGTTTTACCATTTCAGCTTGGTTAAAATAAGATATTCTTTACATATCCAAAATGATTATGGAAATAATGTTCAATCACAGAAAAATAATATGTGATTTGAATCCACCCACACATAAAAACAGTCTGGGGAAGCAATTAGATGAATTGTAGCTAAAACGTGGTAAATCTCTCTCTTTGAATATCTTGTTTCCATGTCTATTATTATGATAAATTTCATTATATTCTACAAACATAGTCTAAAAACATACTTGTCCTCTTTTTGAGCTGCTGCAAAACGTATCAGTCTAAAGGTAAATATCTAGCAGCTACTCAGCAGAGCAGAGAAGGGGAATAAGCTCAGACTTAAGTGATGATAGACGCCAGTCACATAGAGAGTGGGATGAGCATCCCCAGTGATCAGTGCACACAGAGGCCGTGTGCTGGGAAACAGGGTACCGTGACCCTCACTTCTTACCTGATGAGGCTATTTCCTTGGCAATTCTGGGTAAAAGGATAACTTTGGGGGAATTACTAGCATTATAAAACTTCTTTCTGTTGTCAGAGGACAATAGGGAGTGGAGTTCTGTGAATTAAATGAGAATACTGAAAAGAACTGTTAACCAATTAGCCCAACTTCTGGCCATCATTAGGCCCTTCCTCAAGTGGAAATAAAAATTAAGGATGATGCTTCTGTGGCTTCCTGTCCAACACATTTCTATCCATGGAGATGACCTGGGGAAGTCCTGAAGAAACAGTAAAGGCATCTGGAGCCTCCTTCTGGAAACACCCTCTTGTGGGTGCTGACTAGAGGCTTTTCTTAGGAAATCTGATTTCATGCTTTTCCACAAAAGGGGACTGTCCATGTGGGGTGTAGTTTCTAGATAGCAGGCAGATGTACATATATATTATGATATGTGTATAATGGAATATGTACAGTTGAATGCTGTTGAGCCTATAAAAGGAAGGGAATCCTGCTGTTGCGATAATTTGGGTAAACTTGGCAGACACTGTGCTGAGGGAAATAAGTAGGTGCAGAAAGACAAGGGCTGCGTGACCTCCTGTCTATGTGAAATCTAGAAGTCACACTCGGGGCAGAATGGTGGTTACCCTGGGCGGGTTAGAGGACAGAATTTCAGCTGGGATGAGCAAGTGCTGGAGACCATAGTCTCTGGAGCAGGTGACCCTAGTAAGTGGTTATATACTTGCAAACTGCTATGCAAGTAGACATTAAATGTTCTCACCACAAAATGTAAGTGGAATAATGCACGTAATAACAATTTCATAGTGCATCCAAATATCACATTATGCTCCACAACTATACACAAATTTTGTCAATTATACCTTTTAAAGTGTGTGTGTGGGGGTTTTGGTGTTTTAAGAGAAACATTTTAAATTTCATCCACCATAGTCTTCATCTAAACTTTTCAAGTATGAGCAGAGGTTCTGGGCAGTTGGGATCCCACGGTGCGGAATTTTAGGTGCTCACCTGGGAGTGGGGCTCGTGTCTGAAATGCCAGCACCCCAGAGGCTGAGCTTGACGGCAAGTCTGAGCCTGGCTTGGGCAACATTAGCAATCTAGCCAAACTCTGACCACCACAAGAACAAGAAAGAGGGTGGACTTTACCATTTAATCAACCCCTTCATTTCTAAGGTCAGATAGCAAGGTCCCTTGGGCTGGGATCCGCTGCAAAGCAATGTCAGAGCATGAGATATAGCACTGAAGTCGGCTAACTCCATTTAGATCAATCCAAAGCGCGATCACCAGTCTCACCATCAAGGCGTGGGGCGGGTGGGGGGTGGCGGGCACCTCTCCAGGCTGGTGGGCTCCCTTCTGAGTACCAGGGCTGCAGGAGCGACAAACCCAGCACTGCTAGGTCCAGGAGCCCCTATCTTCAACAAGTGCCTAGTACTCTGACGAAGCCCAGCACACGCCCACAGTACACTTTCAGGGTGGCTTTTAACCATGGAAGGAAAGTACTTTTAAATGGGGGAAGGGAAGAGCGAAAAAAGAATTGGAGGGTGTCAGGAAAGAGCTCACAATGGGTCGGAACCGGAGTCAGTTCCTGCGCCAGCCGAGGCGAAGCCCAGATCCGCGCGGCGCGGGGAGTCGGTCTGAGTCCGCGGAGCGGGGACGCGCTCGGGGCCGGCGGGGGCGGAGGCTCCCGGGCCTCTGCCGGTCGGTCGGTCGGTCGGTCGGTCGGTCGGTCGGTCGGTCGCCCCGAGTGCGCGGCGCGGGCTCCGGTTCTCCGGCCTCCGGCGTCCCGCGGCGGCCGCCAGGGGGGCCCCCGCGGCTCCCGGGCACAGCGCCACCGCCGGGCTGAGAGCGCCTCGCCCTGAATCCGCCGTCCTGGCCGCGGCAGCCGCAGCGAGGAGACCAGAGGCGGCTGGAGACACCGCGCCTCTTCCAAATCCCGAGCTTGTAGCGAAGTGTACGGTGCCCGAGACCGGAGTCCGGGTCGCAGCGACGCGGAGGTGCCCGGAGCTTCCCCTGCCCCGGCGCGCTCTCAGGGCGGGGCCGAGCCGGAAGCGCGGACGTGCGCGGGGAGGTGGACGGCGGGCCGCGTCCTCACCCGTCTTCCCCGAGAGGGCGGAGGCGCCCGCGGCCGGTCTGGGTCCCAGAGGGTCGAAGCTGGGGAGAGAGGTGGCAGCGGGGCCTGCTGGACCAGGAGCAGGAGAGAAGATGGGCTTTATCACCGGGGGTGGGGGAGGCCTTTACAGCGCAAGAAAACTCTGCGTCTTTTAAGTCCGAGAGATCTATTGCAATGTAAAATGATCCAGGATATGTTAATTTTCTGGAAAAAAAAAGAAAACATCTTGGAAACCTTAGAGCTGAGGACCAAACAGCTCAGCAGGTAATGGGAGTATGGGTATCTAGAAGAACGTCTTGGGAAGTGTTTCCGTCCCACGTGACTCCCAGAAGTGTTCCCAAAGAGATGGCATTTTTAGTTGGGTTTATTGTCAGTTTTATAAAACATTATGAACATTTAAAAAGTAGTGCTTCGTTTCCCTGGATCCCCTTGGTGCCCATGTAGAGATGCATCGATATCACTCATGACATTGGAAGGTCCAACATGACTGGTTCACTGTGACAGGTTTTGAACTTCATGTAAGTATGTACTAGTTTGGATTTGGCTTCGTTTGCTTAAAATTATATTGTGGGCTTTGTCTGTGGCTGTCCTTTTAATAAACAAATACACATACATGTGGGAAAATGTTAAACCCTCCTGTGAATATCTTGGCTTGGTTTGAACAAAGTCAAGAGTAACAGAAATGAAATGTCAGCGGTATCTTGTGAAACTCCTACCGTGCCCTGAGGCTCCAGGCTGGGCGCCGGAGAAACGCGAGGCAAAGTTAGGGAGGATGTTCTCCTGGGTCCTCAGCCTCATCTGAATGTGGCATTAACTGCAAGGAGTTACATCATGATAAATGCTGTAGAATGTGCTGGAGTGGCGAGAACGGAGCAGGTTGGGGCTCACGTTCTCAGAGGGGTTGTCACCGAGGTCAGTATGTGCCGACTCCTGAGAGACGAGCAGCATGTTGAAATTCGAGGTGGATACGTGGAGCTTGTTTCAGAGACCCTGTGCTCAGGTTGTCTCTGCCCGAGAGGTGGTCTCTGAATTAGCGGCATACCTCTGTCCGAGGGGGTTTTCTGCACCAACCTCCATCCCGGGGCTCTAGTGAGGTCTAGGAGAAGCTGTCATGAGGCGCTGCTCCTGCCAGCAGTGCAGGGGAAACGTTACTGTCACCACCAACTACAAACAGACCCGTCAGCGCTCGTGAAACAGGATCAGGCGCCGGGAACCTCTTAAGTCTGGCGCCAAGAATGGAAGATGTAGCTTTACCTTGATGCACTTTCCACAGCTGCTGGTTTTTTTAAATTGAATTCTTTAATGGTACACTTTATATACAGCTCACAATCACACTCAACCTTGGGGAGTTTGTACCCGTACGTGACAGCTGCTGTTTTGTGTGAGAAGTTGAGGGTGAACGTGAGGGGGCGCTAGGGAGGCAGCTGAGTTTGGAGCGCAGCATCTCTGATGCGGTTAACTTGCTGGTGTCTAGAGGAGAGGCAAGAGAGTGAAGCCAGCGCCACTAACAGGATCAAACCGAGTGGCTCTGAGGAAGTGGTGGGCTTTGAGGGGGTTGAACTTGACTTAATTCAAATTCTGAAGCTATTGAGCAAGTAAGTGCTGCCGATCAAGTCAATTAATTCCTCTAAGCTTCTACACTGGGGCCTTGTGGATATTAACTCATCATTGCTTGAAGATCTGTAGATATCCTCTTCCAGCAGGAAGCTAACAGACAGGCCGTAGTCTGCATTCTGTGCTCAGGGCTGTGGGAGCTAGCTCCAGAGATAGAAGGGTGCTGGCTGCATGGAGAGTCTTTGGTAGCGCCAGAAAATCAGGCGAGGACGAACTCAGGGCCCATTAGTTATCAGGCCCACTCGGTAGAGGTGTGATGGTAAAGAAAGAGGTTGAAAAGACTAAATGAGGTGGTGGTGGATTGATGAGAAATTAAAACCGGGTCAAGAAATGCCCCAACCATTCCATAATGTATGGATATAAAATTCTGAATGACCGTTTCAAAGATATTTTACATTCCCACTTTGGCTGCTTTAATACATAGATGCAGACTGTAGTGATGTGTATATATAATGTACCAGTCAAGATTCAAATAAAAAAATGCACCCAGTGAGGGTCTGAGGGTCTCTGTAGTCTGTGATTGCAAGTGGGATCTTGCTCTGCTCCCTAGGGCACTGCCCATCAGCGAAGGGCTTGCACTTTGTCTGGAGATGACGTTTCCTGTCTTGGCGCTTTCCACAAAGCAACCCAGCTAAGAAGCTGTCCTGTGTCAGGGAAATCTGGCAGTGTTATCTCTTTGTTGCCCTTGTCTAGCAAAGATGTCCCCGTGACAGAAAAGTATCAGTTTTCAGTGAGGCTACGATAGTGGCTCATAAAGATGACTGGCTTTTAGTCAGATTTTATATCGATCCAGTGCGTGAGGCTTGTCAGAAAGTGGAGTCTCAAATGGCCAGTGGAGGCCCTGGTTGGCTTGCTCTAGTGATATGGTCTTTTAGGATCTTCCTCTGTCTTGGCCGGTGACTATCTCTTCTGTCACCAACATTTTGGTGATTTGTATTTGAAATGGGGAGACCTCAGTGCCCTGCGTGTCCCTGGAGGCCCCAGTGGTGATGAGGTCTAGAGGTGAACTTTGAGCTACGGCTATCTGACTCACATCACAGCTCCCTTCTGCTGGGGAAGCCTCTGTGAGGGGCACAGGTGGAATTTACAGTTAGAGGAAAAAAACCTGTGCTCGTATCCAGCTCCACCACCCACAACCTGGGCTTCTGGACAAGCTCTTTCACCCCGGTGGAGAGAGGTCAGAGTGTCAGCAGGAGTTTCATGTAAGCACCTCTGTGGGCATGGAGTTATTTCTGGTGAAGGAGCTTAAAGTGTGCACCCCACAGAACTGAGAGTGTGTGAGCTGAGAAAACCTTCAGACACCTGAAGATCCATAGTGATGCCTTCTGAGGCCAGCATCTGCCCATGGAGCTGTCTGGATTTTGATCTCTCTGCCCATGTCAGCAGATGGCAGCAGTCTGAGCACGTTTCCAGCAGAACACAAATTTTGCCCTTTAACCACCTAGAGTGGGGTCCATGTTACTGACCCATTTGAGAGCGTGTCTGTCTAAGTCTCGTACCACATGCCAGATTCATTAGGTCACAGGCTGGTGAGATCACAGAGGGAGAAATTGGAGGTGGGAAGACTGGAAAAGACAGGGCTCCCCATCTTCTCTGACTCCACGATCTCTCTCTTTGAAAGCCATCAGAATTTGCACAAGTCTTGTTTAACATCACTTAAATGAAAGCTGCCATTCAAATAATCATAGTGTTTCCCATTCCTTTCCATGGTCTCTCTAAATTTTACCAAGTAATTGTATTTTTGCTTTGTTAGAATTCAGAGTGCCTGTGGCTTTATTTTCAGCGTGGACTCTGTAGGGCTCAATCCTTTATTCTTAATAATTGGATAGGCTCAAAATTTCTCACTGTCTCCAGCCTAATTCAAACCTTGGGTGATGTGAGAGAAGGATAAAAGAGAGGAAAAAATGGTAATTGAATGAGCAACTATTATTAGTAGCTGAGCTATCAGTGGTGCAATAGAAGGTGTTTTCTTAGAAAGAAAGTAATAAAAACTAAGAATCTTACCCATTTTCCATGGCACTGAAGATAGAAAAATGACTCCTCACCCTTTTGCAACATGCATCTCATGGGATATTAGGAGGCATAATGTAAAACAAAATAATTTTTTTTGTTTGGTACACATTAGGTGAAGCAGTGCTCATCCACTGTGCTCATTCATCAGGTATCGTGGCCTTTAATACTATAATGTTCTGTAAGAATTCCAAATTCTACATAAAAATGCGAATCTCTCCACCCTAAACATGCAAGACTAGTCTTCTGTGGAATTCATTTGGAAAGGGCTGGATTTGTGGTCTGTTTTCGGGTCTCCATTCTCAAAGTGGGATGTAGGAAACATTCTTCAACCATTGAAGAAGACACCGCGAGGATCACCACTCAGTTATAAGAATTCACATGTGTGTTTGTGGCAAAGATATTTTTGGTATGGTTGAATTAGGTGACAGATTTAAGGGTCTGGCTGACAGCTGTGCCCCTGGCTGATGCACCATGGTTTTTGTTTGGGGTCGTGAGTGGAGTAGCAGTAATAACCTTATTGTCTTTTGCCAGATGTTTATTTTCCCAGCCTTCCTTTTAGGTTAGAGTGGCCTGTACCCTGGCAGTCAATAAAAAGAGGAAATCTTCTGGGGTTGAGGAGTAGAGGGAAGGAAGACAAGAATTTTCTGGAAAATATTTGGAAGAGCTCCTTGATAGTTTACAGGTATAAAGGGCTTATTTTACACT
>PVIC010006939.1:35714-52585 GCA_004025085.1 Thryonomys swinderianus
GGTGTTGATTGTTGGTGGGCGTGTCTCCACACCCAGCATTATATGTGGTTACCGGGGATCGAACTCAGGACCTTGCACTTGCGAGGCAGGCGCCGGAACCACTGAGCTAACCCTCCGGCCCAGGACTCAGATTTTTGAAGATGTTATTGAGCTGTTGTACTGAATTGCTTGTCTCTAAATTCTTTGTTAAATAAACGAATGTCTTTGTGATTTAAGCCCTTCTTAATAAGCTTTATAAAAAACTGAAATTAGTATGACAGTTTTTGTAGAATGGGAAGTTTCCAAAGGAAATTTTGTGTGGGAATGTAATGAGGGGAAGGAATAAATCTGATTCTGAAAGAAAATAAAAGAGCATGTATATGGGGGGTGGGGAGGTGTGGGTGGGTGGGAATATGGGTAAAAATGAGAATTAACTTGTGTCATATACTGGTACAAATTCCCCGATGTTATGTGTGATTGTGAGATATACATAAATTGCACCAATAAAGAATTTTTAAAAACCCTGAAATTTGCTGTTAAGAATATCCTAACTGGTGTGTATTTTTATTCCCGATGTGCACTTTCTTCTTTTCTCATGCTTGATGGTGAGACTACAGGTAGCTCAGGGGAAACAAGCATCTAACTTAGCATGTTTTGACCAGTGTCTGAGCATGCTGATGATGCTTTATTGATTGTGAAGCTAACATCTTAGCCTGTTCTGAATTACTTTTTCCTTCTATTGATTTTGTTAAGCAGGACAGGGTCTCCTGTAACTGTATCCCCCATTCCTCAGGGGCCCCTGAAGTAGGCTTGCATTTATTAAAAAATAAGTCATACATGCAGTTAATAAATTAGGGCTGTTATTCACTGTATAAAGGTAATTACTGTTGGGTTAAACCGTGAGCTTCCTGGGAGCGTCTCCAATAGGATTTTAATAGCCTCTGAGGAAGTCATCATCCGAGAGGGGCCAGGGCTGCCCTTCTTTCTCCGCGGTGCTGAGCTGTGGCAGGGCAGCTCCTCTGGCAGGAGCTCGGAGCCGCTCCAGGTTCCCTGGGGGCGGAGGGGATCTTTGAGGAATGAAAGGCCCAACACACTGACAGGCAATTAAGGGTGCTGAGAGTGCAGAACTGCAGCGGCTGTGGGGACAGGGCCTGCTATTTTAAATGCTTTCAATTATAGACTCTTAATACCCAGCAGCTAGTTTTCTCCTTTCTGCCTTCTATAATTTAACCGGTGCTCAGACTTGCAAACCACAACCTGCCCCACTGTAGCTCCTTCTGGTTTTGTGTTTTTCTGAGGATATTGTGGTCTAGGAATTTAAGAACTATGGAACATGGATAAGTACAAACTGTCCACAGGTGAATTGTATCCCCTTACCTATCTTTCTTACCTTACCCATACTCACCTATATGCTTTTTTTTTCACAATGTACTCAACAGTTCTAAACTTTTTTGGTTAATATACTTTTTTTTTTTGAGACAGGGTCTCACTTTGTAGTTCAGGCTGGCCCTGAGCACACTATGTAGCCCAGGCAAGCCTTGAACTGAGCAATCTTCCTGCCTCTGCCTCCCGAGGGCTGGGATTACAGGCATGAGCCACCACACCCGGCACTGTGGTATGTGGTATTGATTGCTGGTGGGCGTGAGTCACCACACCCAGCATTGTATGTGGTTACCGGGGATTGACCTCAGGGCCTCACGTTTGCGAGGCAGGCGCTGGAACCACTGAGCTAAATCTCCGGCCCAATATACTTTCTTATGTGTTTACCCACTTATCTTTTCAAACTATAAAGAATATCAATAAAATGAAATTTGTTTTGCATTTTATGGCTTCGCTTGCTATTTGACCTTGAGTTGAAGAATTTCAGTTCATACTCGTGTATTATTCTTATTTTTTATTGTTATGGTGCTGTTTACAAAGTAGCCTTTATGGTTATACCTATGAAAAGGATGGGAAATATGATTTTGTCAGGTTATTTAATAGATGAAGATGATGGTGCTGAAATGGATTATGAAGAGGCTAAGAAGTTGTCTGAGCTAATGGGAGATTTTAATAACTCCCTATAGCATGATTCATAACAGGCGGCTGGAAGGTGAACTTTCAGAGATGGGTAAGAGGATCAGAGAAGGGAGGAGGAAATGAAGAGGGGACAACAGGGGTGAAAAATATATATGTATATACACTAGGTCACATATATATGCAGCAATATACCAAACAAATTCCATTATTCTGTATGGATAATATGCACTGATAAAAAAGAGTAGCTCATTATCTGTTTTTACAATATGTTCTTTTGTATCAATTTCTGATATTTCTTTCTATCAGTGAGTCTCTCTTTCCTTACGATGTTTTGCAGTGCTGGGGATTGAACCCATAGCCTCCTGTGTGCTAGGCTGGCACTCCAGACAGGTGAACTATATCCCAACCCCTGCCATATAGCCCTGTGCTAGGTGACAAAACAGCAGGTATCTTTAGATTCTAAAGAACTATAAGCCAATTCCTGACAGTGGACACTGGATTTCCTTTCAACAGAAGGAAGAGAGCTCTAGAACACTGTCCTGAGTTAGTGTTTCCCTAAACTTCGTGTCTCCCGGGAACCTGCACACAGGGCCCTTGCAATGTATTCAAATGAAGAAGGTGCAGCTGCAGGCCAAGGAGGGATGCTGGTGTCACTAGGGCCAGCAGAGTGAAAGATGGACTCTTTTTTACATGTGCAGATGGACCTTGGGCAGTCCTTCCCATACCTCGATTTCAGACTTCAGGCCTCCAGAAGTAGGAATTTTTTGTTGTTTAAGCAGCACAGTTTGTGGTAACTTGTTACAGTATTGGGTAAAGGTAAGGTATGGTATATCAGAGATAACTGTGTTTCAGGGACAGATAAAAAGCTTTGCATCTATTTGATAGCAGGGCCAATCTGGCAGTTTTTTTGGAATAAGTTTGAATGATGCCTGACTTAAAAAAACTTCTATTGCATAGGCTTTGTGTTCCATTCTATGAAACAGATATTTTGTGTGCTATACATGTTTTGTTCTGCTTTCAAACTCTTATGTAGAAATTTGATTTTAGAAACTCCCTGGCACCAGCAAGTAGCCTGTCACCTTGAGGCAGAGGACAAATAAAATGGGATAGTTTCAAATGTCAAACTGCATGAAGCTCTTAGCCATTTCCCTTGTGTTTCTGTGGGGCTGAGAGAACAGAGAAGAGTCTGTAATTTCCATGGGCAAATATATTTTGATCAATCTATTTAAAAAACAACTTGGGTGACTAAAGAAACAGAACTATATACTGATGAGTGAGGTCAACAGGCTTGCCTTTGCAACCCCACACTGCTTTGCTCAATTCTAGGGGAAGTAAAGGTGCCCAGGAGTAGGAAGAGCCATGAGGAGTAAATGGTCTGGGTGCTCAGTGGTGAGGTCTCAGGGACTGTGTTATGGCTATGTCTGAATGTCCCCCAAAGCCTCATGCTGTCATAAATGGGGCTTTTTCAGAGTGACTGTATCTAGAGTATGTGATTTGGGGATCCAGGAGGCAATGTTAAGATTAAAGGTCTGAGTGCTACACACTGGTGGTAGCCTGGATAAGACTTAAGGGACAGAAAGAGGATTGTTACTTATTGCTTGCTAGTGCTGCCACCTGCCTGTCATTAACAGTTTCTCCTTTGCAATGTTCCTCTGCTGAGCCACCTTGCCTTGAAGCCAATCAACTACGAAACTGAACTTCTATAAACCGTGAGCCAAATAAACCTTTCCTTCTTTAACTTTGAGTGTTAGGTATTTTGCCTCAGTAATGAGAAAAGTATCTAAGATTATGTGCATTCTTTCATGTGTCTGGGTACAAGTTTTCACCGGGACTCAGAGTGTTAGACTGGACAGATTTTTTAGGATCAATTTCTGCTCTAAAATTTAGTGAACCTTCAAACTTTCCTGTCTGAATCTTCTCCAGGTAATCCAATCCTAGGCCTTTTTAAATCAACCTTTTCTTAAATTGTATACCCAGGATATATAATGTGTTTTTATATTTTCTTTCACATTTTTCTAATGGGATGAAGATCCACATGTCCTTCACCTCAAACCTTTTTATGTGAATACTTGGTGCATAGGATGTTTCCCCTAGTGGGAAGGTTGGTGAACACAAGACCATTTCTGTAGTTCTTTGTATTTTCTTCACCTGGCTGAAAAAGCAATGCACTCAATCAATCACTAGCTGAACAAATACTTGATGAAATCATGCTAAGGCCCAGGTAAACTGGTAAGGTGCAGCAATGATTCCCAAGGGCCACTTGAGAATTTACCTTTTCTCTTCCTAGTTCTGCCTGTGTCTGCTCACACAAATGCATGTCCAAATGGAAGTTCCTCCAAGTCTTGGGTAGCTCTCCAGAGACAGGAGATGCAAGTAGGGAAACTTCTCTGTCCCTCTAAAGAACCTTCCCCAAGGGGATCCTCTTGACAGCTACTCAGAATTCTCACTCAGAAAGTATCCTACCCTGAAGGCGAGAGAGGCAAATAGCAGGAGAAGGAAGTCTTTGCTAATTTCCACAGCAGCTTCTTATGGGGTGGATGGGACGACCCTGGTTCCCCAGGTCTAAGTGTTTGAGGTTTTACTTCTTTTTCTCCTTCTTCTTGTATTCTTACTCACGTTCATCTTTAAATCTTCATTCCTACAAATGAGAGGTACTGTTCTATTCTGGACCTCCCCTCTGTTAACTATTTCCCTTAGTAAAGAATGCTTAAAATGCATTTAATTTTTTATGAAGCACTTTGTTTATTATACCAATAAATCCTTTTTTTGTAGTTTGCCAACCACTTGCAGTAAATGTGATGAGTTTATATGGAGATTAAAGTAGCACTCCATCTTTTTGATAAGACAGACATATATGTAAAAGGAAGCTTGTCAGCTGGGAAAAAAAAGCTGTATTTGGAGGAGAGTTTGCCTCTGTTATTCTGATTGGTTAATTTGGAGTTTGCTAGGGAACCTCCCTCCTCCTCAGCAATAAAGTACATTTTCACCCTGAATAATTTATTTAAAATTCTCCTACTGTCCTTCTGACACCATTGATATTACAGGTAAAGGAAGTAACTCGCAGCTTTCTGGGGGAGAATGGCAGAGGCCTCTCCCTTTACAGTTCTCAACCAAATCTTCATACTAGGGTCACCTGGGGTGCTTTACAAAACTTTCATATCTGCACCCTAAGGCAAAACAATGCATTGCAATAATACCTGAAAGTAGAGTTTGGGCATCAGTTTTTGTCTTAAACCTTCCCACAGCCTTTGAAGACACTCTGTGGAATCAATGATCAGTGTTTTCCAAAGTTGGTTTGATAACAGTGCAGACAAGAAGTATATATGTATGTGCACCTGCACACACACACACACACACACACACACACATTACAGATCATGGCTCATCACACCCATAGGTATGTGTCAGTGCACAGAGTCTGAATACAGACATTGACACACACAGATGCACATCCCATCCACATCTTCAATAACACAGGCTTATGCACATGGGCACACACAGATAAAGATGGAGTTTCAAGCGGAGTTACAGTTATACATACATATAAACACACACACACACACCCACATACACCCCTGTCTGTGGATATAGCCAGAAATGCACTGAGAGATGCACAGGAAATTGGCCACAGAAACCCATATTTATAGAACTACACATTGGCACACATTTGGGCACCCTACAGAAAAGTGGTACACGGAAACTGAAACGCATGGTTGGAAACGTTCACAACTTTCATGTCCAAGATATGAAGGAGTCTTTGGCTTCCTTCCCTGATCCATAGAACTGACTTTGCTAAGGATGAAAATTCCGTCACTTCTGAAGAAGGCACAGTTAGCTCTTAACAGAAATAGACCCTTCGCCTGACACTATATTTAGGAGAAGGAGCAATGATGAAACTGAGTGTGCAGAGGACAGCTCTGGAGGGCACTTTACTGTTGCCCAGTTTCACTCACAGCCGTAACCCCAACCGACCGTTTGCAGCGAGCTTTACAGGTGTGTCATTTGGTCTTCAGAATAGCCTGGTGGCTAAGTTGTACTTTTTGCCCTTATTTTGTGGGTGTGTGAACTCAGGCATAGAAACGCGAATTACATCATTTTCTGGGTCACTTGTCTGGTGCATTTGTGTTCCGATCAAACGTGAGAGTCTGTCCTTCTGCATTCCCATATCCTGCTTCTCCAAAAGAGGAAAGTGTAACTGATGGTTCACTTTCCACGGTGAGAAATACAAGCCCAGAGGCCAAGTACTCTGGCTAAAGGCTCGTCACAGACACGGCTTTGATGTGAGTATGGATGGGCAGACCCACACATTGTCTGTCTTATAGCTGCGCAAAGGCAACGCATGTCTAGTTGCAACTGTACTTTAAATTGCAAATGCTTTGTGATTCTCCTTCATGATGCTAGGCAGCTCCTGGTCAGCCATGTGATCACGAATGTAAAGAACAATCCCCTATTATGTGCTATGTTGCTGGACTATGGTTCAGTGGGTTGGATGGTTAAAGGCTTCTCAGCTTGTATTTTCCACGTACAGAAGACTTCTTGCAGGGAGACCCATCCTTAAGGAAGATCTCTGTCTGGTTTCTGGTCTAAGCCTGTCATTACTAGAAGATGGTCATCCCCTGACTTGTATATGAACTACATAGTGAGGGGTGGGCAGCTGGGGACTCTGAGAATAAGAACCCACGACTATGGAAACACAGCAGAGGCCACACCATGGCCGTCCTCAGAGTTTGTCCTCTTATTACCAACAGAGGACTGAAGACCACTACTTCTCTATTACTCGTCTGTGTTGAGCACTTACTTGTGTACAGCTCATTGCACAAGTAAAAACCCTGGAGTTGACTGAGCCTTCCTTCAAAATCTGAGACAGAAGTGATCTAAGCTTTGGCAAGAGTGTATTTTCATAGTTGCGAGTGTTCCGGGAGTGACCCCGGCGCTAAGTGAGCGGCCATTTTGGTCACAGCGCCCCCTAGCGGGATTTTCTCAGTCTTCTCTCGTGTACAAGACTAGATGGAACTGTGACCTGGGTCTATGGAACCTTTTTAAGAAGCTTGTCCCTCTGACAGATGCTGAGATGGTTACAAAGCTGCTGTTCCTGTTATCAAGGAGCCTGTGATTTAACTTAGAGATTAAAAGTCTAATGGCTGAATCAGAACCATATAGAATCACTACTTCTCCAACATACTGCTTTGAAAATATTTCTAAATGGGTTAGAAATATTAAAGTATCAGCATTTCACAGAAATATTTTGAGTTCTTAGGTTATCTTTAAAAAGGGAGCTTTAGTGACTGTGCGTGTGTATCACACGATCCACTAGAGCCCCTGAAACGAGGCAATGGTCGCTCCATTCCCAGCCCTTCCTGTAGTCTTGATTTAGATTGTTAGTTGATGACCAAGTAAAGGCAAAAGCCTTTGTAAAGGTCAGCGATAAAAGCCTTACAGTCCAGCAGGAAAGTCATTCAGAGGAGGAACAGTCAGGGAAGAGCTCATAAAGGAACTGTTAACTAAGCTGAACAGTATAAAAATCAGGATTTAAGAAAGGGGGCAGGAGTGTCATGCATTTGTGCAGGATGCATATGAAGAGGGGCAAAAGGTGTGTATATATGGTAATTTCTGAATAGATTAAAGTGTGAAAACTAAATTTTTCAAACATTTGGAAGAAAATTTGGAAATCTATCAGAACTCTGAAAAATTTGTCGTAATGACATAAAAGTCTAAAGCATGAAGTCCAACATTCAGAAGTTGCCTGTACTAAATTAAAGCTAAAAGACTCTGTTTATCTAAAAGTAGAAGAAACAAGTGAAAAGGCAAACTGAAAAGAGAGTATTACAATGCATAAAATAGAGGGCTACTGTCTAGAGCTCATTATATAAAAACTACAGAAAAAGATAAGCGACTCAAAAGAAATACATGTAAAATATTGAAATACTCCATTGATGTGCAAGAAATACAATGATTAATAAATAAAAATATGCTCATTCTTAAAAACTTTTATCTGGGGATGCAAAAATAATCATAATGTATTATTTCATACATACAGTGGCACAAATTGTAAAATGTAGCAATTCCAAGTATATCATGGAAACACAAGAATGCTGCTTTAAGGTTCTTATGTTATACATAAAATCACATAGTATTTGCAGGTAGTTATGATAACTATAGGGCAGTCGCTAACAATAAAATAGTTTGGCCACTAGTGAACCAAAGGCAAAGCTAGAATGAAATATGAAAATATTATATGCATTTATCCAGATAAGGAAGAGAAAGAAGGGACAAAGAAAAGGTGATAAGCAGAAAATAAGGAAGAAAGGAGATTTAAACAGTAGTATTGAGGATCGAATGTTCTAAATACAAACTCACAGAGATTATAAAATCACAGTTAAAAAGAAGATTCAGTTATTTTCAGCTTAAGAAGAATGCATTTTAAATAAAAAGACAGATAAGTTGAAAGAAAATGGTGGAAAGAATTTAATATGAATAACACATGAAAATTGGGGTGACCATGTAACATTTGAGAAAATACTTTTTAGAGCAATGAATATTTCCCAAGATAAAGAGGAAAATTTCATAACGATAGAAGGACTAATTTATTAACCAGCTATAACAATGTTAAGCATGTAAGCACAATAAGAAAACCTTCAAATTACATAATATTTGGAATTATTGAAAGGAGAAATGAATAAGCCTATAGCAATAACTGGATATTTCAAAACATTAATATTTGGTAAAATAATTTTCACAGAGTAACAGTAATAACATAGAAGATTTGAATGGCACTAATAACCAATTTGGCTGAGAATTATAAAGCAAAATACCCAATAAAAGCAGAAAACAGTCATTTCTAGAGCACATGGAAAGTTAAGATGGAGCATATTGTGGAGCACAAGACTTTTAGGAAATTAAAGATTGAAGTCATGCAGAGTATATTCCATGGACAGAGAAATAAATTAGGAAACAATAACTGGAAAGTATCTTGGATATCCCTGAATCATTAATGAGTCCAGTAGAATCAGCAGAATATATTTTCAGCTGAACAGAACTGAAAGCAAAACACAAATGCTTGTTGGATGTGGCTAAAGCAGTGATGGTGTGTATTTTTCATTTTAAATATCTGTATTGTAAAAGAACAATCATTGAAATTTGAATCTTAGCAAGTTAAGAAATGAAGACCAACTTAAACCTGATGTAGAATAGGAGAGGAATTAATGCAAATAAAAGCTGAAATCAATGGAATTTTAAAAGGAGAACAATAGAGAACATAAAAAAGAAACTCAAATAGTTTTGAAATATACTTTAACCTAGGAGCCGGTTTGGAGAGGCCTCTATTAACCAAATCTGAGATATTTTAGCATCTGTATAGTTAGAATAAATATGAGTTTTAAGCCCTTTGAAAACATGGAAGTCAGAATTTCACTGTGGTAATAGATTGATTAAAAAGTAAAAAAGATTTACTTAGCATAGCATGACAAGAATGGCCCAATAATCATACTAATCATTGTGCCAGAAAAGCATCACCAGTCGATGCAAAAATCTAGTAAATTTTGATGATGGGCAAGATATTTACACATTTTCTTCATCCATCTTTTGATGGAGATGTAAATGGCTTCTGAGTTTAGCTCTTACTGGTGGCAGTGGGCTGTCACTACAGAGAATGAGGACAGGGAACAGATGAGGCAAAGGAAATAGCATGTTAAAAATGAAATTGTAATCCATTCTCATTTGGTAGAACTCTTGGAGACATTGGCTTAGGCAGAGACTTTATGAACAAAACCTCTATAACGCAAGAACTAGCAGAAAGAATCAACAAATGAGATCTCATCCTACTAAAAAGCTTCTGCACAGCAAAAGAAACCACTTGCATCACTAAAAGACAACCAACAACATGGGAAAAAAATCTTCACTAGCTGTTTCTCAGACAAAGGGTTACTATCTAGAATATATAAAGAACTTAAACAAATCAGTCCCCCAAGTTTAAAGACCCAATTCAAAACTGGGCATCTGAAATGAACAGACACTTCTCAGAGGCAGAAGTCAAAGCAGCCAAGAAGCATATGAAGAAATGTTCAACATCACTGGTCATTCAAGTGATGCGGATGAAAATAGATGAGATTTCATCTCACTCTACAGAGAATGGCTGCTATTGCAAAATCAACCAATGATATATGCTGGCGAGGCTGTGGGGAGAAAGGAACCCTTCTCCAATGTTGGTGGGATTGTAGACTTGTGCAACCATTGTGGAGATCAGTGTGGAGATTCCTCAGAAAACTAGGATTAGAGGTCCCATTTGACCCTGTTATCCCCCTGCTAGGAATATACTCAAAGAATTAAAAGAATCATATTGTAAAGACATATGTACACGAATGTTCATAGCAGCTCAGTTTGTGCTAGCCCAGTCTTGGAAACAACCCAAATGCCCATCAACTGGAGACTGGATAAAGAAGACGTGTGTGTGTGTGTGTGTGTGTGTGTGTGTGTGTGTGTTTTAATAAAATGGAGTATGCTTTGCTCTAAAGAATGACAGGTTTCATTCATTTATGTGCAAATGGATCTTTTCTCTGATATGAGAATCTGCAGATATAAACGAGTTCTAGAATGTATGATAGATTTTGTGAAATAGGAAACATTCAAAGGGAATGTGGTAGGGGAAAGTAATGAGAGAAAAGAATAAATATGATTTGGAAAGAAAAAGAAATAACATATATATGGGGGTGGGAGATAGTGGGTGGATAGGAATATGGGTAAAAATGAGAATTAACTTGTGTCATATACTGGTACAAATTTCCTAATGTTGAGCGTGACTGTGAGCTGTATATAAAAGGTACCAATAAAGAATTCAATTAAAAAATCTTATTTTTAGGGGGACCAAAGCTTATGTATATGGGGGAAGGGGTTGTAGGATGGGAGGGGGAATGGGAAAAATGAGAATTAAATTGTGTCATATGCTGGTGGAAATTCTCAATAATGTGTGTGATCATGATGAGTATATATAATGTACCAATAAAGATTCAAATTTTTTAAAAAAGAATAAAAGCCACTTGTACACTTTTCCCCTTATTCTTGTCTCATTGATTTAATTGCTTTTTCTCATTTCCCTCAGATCACATACTGTATAGTTTGCTCAAAAAGCAGACATATTAATGAGCAAGTAACCTTCCTTATCCATTTCTTTGTTCCTTATCACACATTTTTGTTTGTTCTCAGTTTAAAGTCTTTCTTGAGCTTTCCTGACAAGATCCAATTTTCAGAGTTTGTATGATAAGAAAATAGTCTGGATTACATGACAAGCACATGTGTTGGTTCTTCTTTTTTGCCTCACAAGGAGTGGGATTATCTGCTCCTTCAGTCTGAAAGGAACCTGCCAAAGAGATGGGCAAAGTGGACTTTTGTCTGTTCTCAGAAATTATGTCTTTCTGGGGGTTCACACCACAGACCCTTGCTCACCTGTGGACATCCACTGTCCCTTGGTAGCATGTCCGCTCCTTTTCCCATTCTGCAGTGTTGCAAAAGCTTCCGTGCAGCCGTTGCCCTGCGACTACGGATCAGAAATGACATGTTGCAAGCATAGACCTATGTGCCCGAGGTGGTAAGCTAATTTGCTGGTCCCCCTGCTTTTGAATGCATTTTTCTAGTGCCTTCATCTGTCCTGGACAGAAGTGTATCAATAGAACACATTTGGCAGAAAATACATTTTCATGCATTCAAATTTCAATAAAACCACGTTTATCCTGTTGCACTAAAATCTGATTGGCATGCATTTCTTAACCTGAATAATTTATTTAGAGGAGGATGATTATGGCCACGCAGCCTGGATCACATTGTCACAGGTGCTTCTTGGAGAGTGATGGCTTTTAATCCCCCTGCCCCTCTGTTCAGTTAGCAGCTCCTTGAAGTATTGATCTTGTGGCTTCATCTGCCATGGTGTCAACAGAGTCAGCATCATAGTCCTCTGACTCTTGTAGCTACCTAGTTTAGTGCTTGGCAGCTGATGTCTTGAAATTCTTCATACATTTTGAACAGGAGCTCGGAGTTTTCCCTTTCCACTGAATCCTGCCCAGTGCAGCTGAGGAGCCAGTCCCGGGTGGTGTCCAGCTGCAGCAGCATTGGAAGGGTCAGGAAAATCAAGTAATGCAGTGAGAACAGGGTTTGGTCACAGGGTGGTTGGTTATTCTGGTTCTTGGTTTAGCTCTTGGAAATAAAATTCACCACTTACTTTCAAAGCCTTTCGATACTTAAAGGAAGTGATGTGTGTGTGAGAAAATGTAAAGCTCTCACCCATAATGTCCATATTTAATTTTCCTTACAGACATCAAGCGAAGTTATGACTATACTGTTTTTGTGGGTGAGACACAGAGGTGGTAGGAAAATGATCAAATCCTGGTTTGCCTGCTCGAAATTCTCACCTACTGAGAACTTTCTTAATATGTGTACTGTAGTAACTGAGCTCATAATGACTTTGGTTTTAGTTCAGGTCTCCATTTGACCAACTAGAAAACACGAAAGACCCGACTTCAAATTGATCATCTGAAAAGGACACTAGAATTTTTGCCATTTTGGTGGAAAGCGCATGAGGCTTAGCATCAGTCCACTTTGCTAACCATGACTCTGAATCTCAGTCTCATAAGTAGTAATAAGAACTAAGAACTTTCAGAGTTGTGAGGTTGAACATCACTTTTGAGAGGTGCCTAGTGCTATAGGGCCTTATAGGTGGCAAATATTGTTTTCTCATTTTCATTGGTAATTGTTTTAGTTACTTTTCCCATTAGTGAGACAAAGCACCTGACATCCATAAATTAAAGGAGGAGAAATTTATTTCATCTCACGTTTTGTAGAGGTTTCTGTCCATAGTTGGCTGACTCCAAGGTAGGATGGCTTTGCAGAGTGGCGACACTAAGGAGGCAGTGCATGGCATGCAGCTAGAAGGCAGTGAACTGCAGTAGCAGCAAGCCTGCCCTCTCTCTCCTCCTTTGTCTTCCTTGCAGGCTGCAAGCCTATTGATTGGTGCCACCCACACCTAGGATGAGGTTCCCCTTATCCACACCATTAATCCCAGTACCACACTGTCAATCCATACTCTCACACACTGAAATCCAGTCAATTTGGAAACTCCCACCTATGATGCATGAGGCTTTGGGGGTTGCTAGGAGCAAGCCATCATGGTATTCTTGGTCTGTGAATGTTGCATGTGTGTGAGATCGTGTCTGTGTGTAATGTGTGTGCACACGCCCAATTGCCAGAGAAGTCTTTGGTGGTCTGTGTTTTTCAGTTCTTTACAGCTTCTAGAACACAGTTGAGCATTTAACAAATAAGTTCATAAAAACTATTTCTTGATTGATTTTTTTTGACAGAAATGAAATTAAAAGTCAGTTCAGATCTGTTAAATGTATTTAAAAACTCTGAAATGCATCCTGGAGGACTCATCACAGATTTCAATAAGATCCTAAGAGCATTTGCTCACCTGTGTCCAGGCTACAGATACATTTTGTAATAATTGGCCTGTGGGACTCATCAATTTGGAAATCCCATTTGGAGGATTACCGCATTAGCTCTGAATTGCTCCACGCTGTACTGGACTGTGGGGAGGAGACGTCATGAATTTGAAGCATAGTACCTGGCTCTCATTTTGGAAGCTAACAAATGCAGGTGCCACACTCTCTAAGCTGGTGTGACTTAGGAGTGTGCAGTAGATGGTGCTTCTATGGAATCTGGCGTCTGAGGACAGAGCACGGCACTGGAACATAGAAGGCAACCGGAAATCACTCGCTGGTGTCAGATTAACAAGGCGTGTGCCCATGATCAGGGCTGGAGCGTACCTTTATGGGAATTCCTGTATGAGTGCCGGGGCTTCTGGTAAAGTCCACTGGATTTGGGGAAGAGAACAAGAGGAAAGAGTGAAAATAGGATTTCTGTGTCGTAAGCCTGGGTTTATTGTAGAAGCAGAGTAAACAGAATATGTGCTGGGAGCCGATGAGCCCAGTGCTGATGGAGTAGAGAGATCACCGGCAGGGTAGGGCAGGCGGAAGGACTGGGCTTCCCTCTCTACTGCACATACTGAGCTCCTGCGGGGGTGTCTGACCGCTGTCTACGCTGTCAGGGGAGCAAGGAGAGGCCCTTCAGACTGGAGGCTCACATGCATGTCTGCATCCTTGTTTTTATTAACACATGTTTGGAGTACATGTAGTTTAAAATCATCTTGGAGAGTGGGTACATGTACATAACACAGCTTGTTTCTTTTATTAGTCTCCCCCCTCCTACCTTCCCCCTCCTTTAAATCCCCTTTCTCCATTTTCATTGTGTGTGTGTGTGTGTGTGGTACCAGGGATAGAACTTGGGCCCTCGTGCGTCCAAGATTGGCATGGTACCACTTGAGCTAAATCCCCAGCCCTCCATTTTCATTCTTGTTGATATTATTAATCTTAGGTCATGTTTATAGCATAAAATGTTTACATTCATTGGGTTAAGTTGCTGAATGTGGCATCTTTATTCTACTTCTTCCCCCTTCCTTTCTATCTCTCCTCTCACCCTTGGTCTCCTAGACCTTTCCCATCTGCAAGAAATCTATCCCCTTGTCTCTTATCCATCCTTTCTTATGTTTTTGTACTTGTGAAAAAAGTAACACACACAGTATTTAGGCAAGATAGGTCCGGGGTGAGTTCCAGGACTCCCGCTCCCTGGTATTCATGCTTTGCCTGGTCCTCCCTTTTTACATGGATAGAAATTGTAGTGTGTTTGTAGCAATAGATGAGATCAAGGGCAAAGGGATATTTTGGGGGTATAATAAGGTCCCAAGTCATTTAACTTTTATTCAAACAAAGGGATTTATAGTGATCTCCTCTGGGAAGGCCTAACCTAGTCAGGCTAGTACTTTGTTACAAGAAGGAGCAGGCTAACGGTGGCGACCCTCTGCATGGGGTCTACAACAAGGACGCAGAACCCTTTTGGTTGGAACATGACCCAAATTGCCCCAGCAGCCGAGCATCAGACAACAGCTGTGTTTTCTAAACTAAAACCTCTGTATTCAGGTGTAATTTTAGTGTTGGCAGTTTGTGATGAATAGGTGGGCTTTGGGTTTCAGTTTGGGCATTCAGTCTCCAAAAAGTTCAGCATCACTGGACAAAGCCCTTCCTGAGGGCTCAGTGAAGTGATCACGTTGACAGGCCCACATGGAAGATTTGTGTTTGAGGTCAGCTCCCAGCCAGTAGCAGGCCCCAAAGCCAGGGCCTTTAGCCACATAGTTATAAGGAAATGAGTTCTGTGGGCATCTGAGCAAATGTAATCTGCTACACGAGTATTCATAACAATACTGCCTTTCCAGCCTTCCTGGAGACCCTGGGGGCCCAAATAAGCCATATGCAAACCCTTGACTCACAGAAATGGGGAGATGCATATTCCTGTGATAATTTGCCTTTATAGCCAGAGACACTAAAGCAGCATTTCAAAAGGCAAGGCAACCGGGCCAGAGGTACTCCAGGTTTTATCACCAGGATAACAGGAACACTGCCCTCTTTCTGCAGCTATTTGCATTTCCTGCTGACATGTATAAACTCATACTTGAAGGTGTCAGAAGGACGCAGGGGCCCACCATAGTCCTTTTCAGGCATTAATAGTTTCTGGCGCACATTTTATGATTCAGGGTTTTGCTTCTTGTTATTTTTCTTTGTGTTGTACATTCTATTATTTAGAGCTTTTCTTTTCTTTTTTTTCCAGATTTCCTCTGCAGAAGTAATGGGAAGTCGGATTTAGGAGAGAACAAAGGTTAGGTTTGCATTCCAAATCACCATTAACTATGATGCTCCCGGACCATCTTGGTTCTCGTCTTTGATGTACTTGTAGTTTGAGGAGCCAGGGAATTATGGGAAAGCAAATCATTGTGAAGTCAAAGCAGACTGTCCAGTGCTCAGGTAAATGAGGCAACTGGAATTGTTGAGCAGTCCAAACAGGAGGTCAAGGAAAACAAAGGCTCCAAAATCTTGACAGGCAATAAATCAAGCCTGGATATCAGCCATTCCATCTCCATGACATGCTCTTTGGCAGAAAGGGCTCCCTCTGCCCAGGAAGTCTGAGTTGTAGCTGTCACTTCCCCGCCGACTAGCAGAGACCCAGGACAGGTTGCCTGGCTTTGGTCTATTTTCTTTGTTGGCAGAGTAAGCCTGTTAATACTTAAAGTTGTGGCATATTTCTTTGGGCAACTTTGGGAAGTTGTTTTTCTTTTTTGCTTACAAATCTCAGAAATATAACCTTTGTTAAGTAACGAATGGAATAACTAGGTCTGATATGGACACAGATCCAAAGAATCACCATAAAAGAATGACTGGATAGCAATGTCTTGCTGTTTATTGAAATTCAGTATAGTTGATTTCCATAAATATCTTGCTAGCCTATTAAAAAGTTCTCATTTAAAAATATATTGAACATTTAGTTTTGTCTGTTATGATTTTATAACATTCTCATTATCTAAAATAATTTTAATTTATTTATTATTTCTGTTAAAATACACCAGAATTTTTATATTTCTCTATTTGCAAGATAGTAACATTTTAAAATTCTTATTTGCCAATCTGGATGCCCTTTTAACAATCTGGATATTTTTTAACTTATTATTTTGTCATAAACATTTCTCACAGAAATATAATCTATGTGACATAATGTCATGTAACATTCTAACATTTAATGATTGTTAGTAAGGTTCCATTATATCTGTTTAATGTACATTAAAAAGATTAAACAAAATGAGGGACATTAATAATTTCTTTTTATTTGGTGTGAAGAAAGTTATTTCTCCTTTCCTTTCCTTTCCTTTCCTTTCCTTTCCTTTCCTTTCCTTTCCTTTCCTTTCCTTTCCTTTCCTTTCCTTTCCTTTCCTTTCCTTTCCTTTCCTT